>JAQIWU010001251.1:0-17796 GCA_034696445.1 Isotomiella minor
AAAAAAAAACATTGCAAAACGAATAAAAATAGAAATAATATTCCTCTCGAATCATTTATAAATTTTAATCAATGAATGAAATGGAATGAGACCGCATTCCTCGAGTGAATGAATCTCTCACATAAAAATATGCACACTTTTGCTTTACGCATTGCACTCGAATTGAAAAAAAAAAGTTTTTTGAAAGGAATTCCAAAACCATAATCGTTGGTTTCCAGATCAGAAGAAAGCAGAGATTATGAAAAAAAGATGATGCGTCGTGATGGTTGTTGTTGTGGTACCTCTGCCTTGCAAAAGCAAAGCAAAGGCAAAGGACTGACTCGAGAGTGAGTGGAGAGCATTTTATTTTATTTTTGTGGTGAAGAGAACTGAGATGAGACGTAAAATCGCGTAGTAGTCGATTGGACGTCGTGTCGTGAAGTAGTGGAGCACACTTTCCATCTCTCCTAAAACTTTTAACTTGACTTGGGAAAGTGGGATCATTAGACTAATTTAAAAAAGTATTAAACCATTAATAGAGAGAGAGAGACTAACTATTGTTATTATAGTTGAACTCATTCATTCATTCACTCCAGAGACGAGAAGACTGAGAGACACAACTTATTTTTTTTTGCTCAGAAGAAAAGAGGCTCAAAAGTGTCCAGTCCAGTTCATCACCAATTACCATATCATCATCGCTCTAATTAGTCAAGACTGGGTCCGGAAGGAATTGGCTCAAGAAGTGGCCGTCGGCTTTCAAAGCTCAAAAGGTAAGTGAAAGCCCTTAAGTGGGTACGGTACGTCATTCAATTATAGTCCTGATAAAAAATGAGGGATGAGGGGATGTATATTCCCAGCCAATCATGCAACATTAGTATTTTTTAATTCAATGGTTGAGAGGACATGGTGTGGTTTGAAGGGCTGGCTTCATTCATTCAGTAAAAAATGGATAAAAAATAGGGTCTTTTTTTAAACCGATCGATGTCAGGATGAAAGGCTCAAATCCCAACCCCTCCGTCGGTCTATCACTTTTTTATCGGTGCATAAAAAACAGTGAGGGGTTGTCTCCTCGTGTATGCTTGCATGCATATGTCAAGCATGCAGGCAGGCAGGCAGGCAGGCAGGCAGGCTTTTTTTTAATTTGTATAAAAAATGGCGTCTGCATGCGCATTGTTTGTCTGTTTTCGGCCACTTTGTCATTTTTTCATGAACAGCATAGTTTATGATCATCATCATTGCGAAATACATAAAATATCATGGAAACGAACAAGCAGACAAGAAGGAGTCGCCACCCACCACTACCACCATCGCAAACTTTCACTTTTTGTCCATCGGATTACAATTACAAATAGTCATACACACACAGGATGAGATTCGAGTACAAAGTAGTCACTTATCCGGTTTCATTGGGCATTACTCGGTTGTTAAAAAAGAAAGGAATAAATGGAAAGTGATTTGAAGATGATGATGTTGACATTAGAAAGGAAAAAAAGCTTGGCAGGAGGCTACTTTTACTTTTTTTCTAAAAAATCTTACATTCGTCATGCACACAGAGAGAGAGAGAGGACAATGAAAGTAGCCTTATCGAATTTGAAGGGAGTTGTTCGATGAGACATGTGAGATATTGGATTTCATCAAAAATGCAATAAAAGACATGACAAAAAAGTGAAATAATGGATGAATGGTGAAGAAGGATATTTTTGTTACTTCAATTTAAAAAGTAGAAAGACATCCAGTTTCAGAGTATTACGCTTGTCACTTATTAGGATCAACATGCAAAAGTTGACATGATAAGTTTATTCATTTTCTTGGGTAGCAATAGAACGAAGAGCTTGGCTTGTGGTCTCTATGTGAATTTAAATGGAATTTTAAATCTGTTTTCTGACTGGATGATTTTATGAGATGATGATGAGAAGGGGACATGTGGATTGTGGATGTGGAAGAAGAAGGGAAAGAAAGAGTGACAAAAAAGGCTAATCTCATCAAGTTTTTCATTTATTAATATACATTTAGCAGTTGATATAACAGATCTTTCAGATTTAAAGAAGTTTGTTGTTAGCATTTAGTTTGTATTATGCATTCCGTTATATTTCCATTCTGGAGAGTAAGTAAACCCAAAGTATAAAAAGCTGCACGATGCCAAACAAAAAAAACAGGGACCTGAGGGATGAATGTGTTTCGAAATGCATTGTGAAGAATAGAGAGAGTGAAGCTGGAAGCAGACGTGGTCGCATTTAATTTCAATCCGATCTGATTTCCTTCTCTGTCGTCCTGATCCTTTTTTAGGTTCTTTATGTTTTTTGTCCTTGTGGGTCCTAGTATTGTTATTAGTTGCTGCGGTGACAAAAAACCAGAGGTGGGATAGAAAACACGTAATCCTTAAACATGAATAAAAGAGTCGAGGGATGGATGGATGAAGGGAATTTTTATTTATTTATAGACGTGTGCTACTCTTCATCTCTCCTGCCTTGTGCAAGAATACCAATCTCGACAGGCTTAGTCAGGGTAGTTTATTTTACACAAAAAACTTGAAGGGTCTCTCTGATTTTTATCCAGCTAGTAATACGTCGGTTTACTTGGCTTGGCGTTGGGTCTTTTATTAGTGACAGCAGATCCCGTATCATTTCATTTGATTATTGGAGTACATGGACTCATTGATTCGATGGATGGAAGGGGATGATGATGGAGCTATTTATTCATTCTTTCTTTTTTATACATGGAAAAAGAAAAGAGTGACAAAGTATAGGATAAAAATTGGTAAGGAAGGCATGCATCAAAGGGAAGAAAGGTTGTTTTGTGTAATAAAAAATTCGGGTTATTTTAAGGTCCATTATTTCATTTTTTTAATATTTTTTACGCGTCTTTCTTCATTCACTTTTTTGTGACCGCAGCAGTCAGTCGGTCTACTTTCACTCGCGTGCCCAGAGTGTGTGAGCAATCGCTTTAAGGCGGATCCAAAGCAAGATTAGTTTCATGATCGATTTTTTAAGTACACTCCCATTAAATGCCTTAATGCGGCTGCCTGTCGTTTCCACCATCATCGAAAACCCCATCACTTCTCATTTCATTTCATTTCCTTCTCTTATATATGCCATCAATATCAATCCAGTCCACCCTTTTAAGTTCTTTCACTCACTCACTCAATACGACTTTTGCTTGGGGTAGGTCTGGTTTGGTAAAGAACAGAAGAACGTGCGTTGTGGAAGTAAATTGCGTAAAATAATCGATCGATACGGTAGGTTTTGGCTTGAAAACTAAAATGCAGTGGTGACTCACAAAAGGGGTTGCTTCTTTCCCTATAGTTTTTTAGGAACAATTGCTACCGAGTGTAATATCGATCGATTGGGGCAGAATGAGACATGCTGCATTGTTTTCTTTCTTTCTTGGCTGCAAGGTCGGCTTCCAGTTGTTGTCCTAGGGTCTTTGGGAATATTTTTTGTGGTTATCACCTGCTCTTGCTTTTGCTTCCGTACCAATTCTATTCTTTTTCTTCCTAGAAGAGCTTTACTTTCTTGCACGGTGGCACAGGTAAAATTCAGTAGAACTGCATGATTGAAACTTCTGGAATGGATTGCGTTGAAAACAACAATTATATGCACTGGAGAAAGATGCATGAATGTAAAACTGCATACAAGTGACGGTTGAAATGAGATGAGATGTGCTCAGCTTCATCTCATTAGGCATTCCTTTTTATGAATTCGTGGAATAATGTGTCCGCGTTATTATGGAGGAGGGTTTCTTCAGACTTCACATACTTCCTGGAGTATTTGGATGGATAAAAAAACTTTGGGAAAGTTGAGTAAACTAACTTTTGGCTCTTCCTTCACATTCGCATGCTCATTACATTTTTCAAAGCATCAGAAAGCTTGGACAGCTTGAGTTTTTATTATTCCAAATAAATAAAAGCGAAAGCAAGCCAAGCACCTTTTGGTTCGTTCATTCGTCCGTTCTCCCATTGAGTGAACTCTGTTCCGTTGTTGTTGCGTGAATTCACTTTCGAGATCTATCACCCCCGCATGGTGACAGTAATCGATGGGTTTGCCAAGTCACGTTTTTAGGTAAAATGAGAAACGAAAATGAAAAATGGTTTTCAAATTGAAAAGCTTCACCGGCCACAAAAAAACTCCTGAATTTTAGTTGACACCCGATAGAGATTTATTGAGATTTTTATACAGTTCGGCTCTCTTTTTTATTTTTTATTACCTCTTTTCCATTTTAAGTCATTTTGGCACAAAAGCTTGTGGAGGTGTGCCTCCCCACCACTCATTTGGATCTCTGTCCTTTGAAGTAAAGTAGCAAAAGGGAGACTGAAGAGATGACGAATGAGTTTTTGTATTTTGCTTTCATCGTTTTTTACGCTCAACGGTCACACATATCGACATGTGAAAGATTAAAGTTTGAAGTAGGTTGTCTGCCTGCCACTGTATGGAATGTCAAATCAGTGAAACCGCAGTGAAAGGCGAGGAATATTTTTAATTAATGTCTCTGAATGTACTTCTTGCGTTTATGCTTTCACCAACTGAAGTTGAGATAGCTGATTTGACTTGGTGTGAAAATGAACAAAGAACGTCTTCACGAGCCTCATCATCGACATCGAGTACATGATGATTTTATTGTGGCTGTTGAAACAGTCCTTTGACCACCCTTCATTTTCTGTCAATTGAAGTTTTGCCCAGCCAACAAGAAGGATGATGCTTCGGTTGGAAACGGGGGGGTTGTTATGGCTATGACCAGAATGTAAACCGCACACTTTAACGATTATGGCCAGATGATTATGACTGAAACCTATGGCATTTGGAAGAATAAAAGGGAAAGACTTTGAAAAGTAAAAGATGCGGAAGGAGGAAGGAGTCTCTTATTTCTTTGTTAAAAAAGTCTGTCATAAACTTCCTTACTTTACTTCACTTGTACGTTTTTAAACCAGCAGTGCCCTTTCCCCTTCCTTGGCTTTGGCTCTTCTTTCTCTGGACTTATGGACGAAGTATCGGGTGTCAACTATCAGTGTGTCCATGTGCTTTGCTTAAATATCTCATTTCAGTGATTTGTTGCCTCATTTTAGCTATTTTAACTAGGTCCACATTACACTTCAAACTGGTCCTAGGTCTCCAGAGGGTCAAAATTTTATCTTTGCTAACACCAAGCACAACCATAATTTTCTTATGGTAGTCCCTCACCAAGGTCTCAATGAGTATCCCTTTCGCATAACCCTTAAAGTAAAATCTCAATTACGCAATATTAGAAAAAAAGAGGATTCTTTTCTCTCCTTCTGTATCTCTTGAGCCCTTCTTCAAAGCTTGATCATCATTTGCAGTAAAAGGCCTACTTTAAATTACAACAGGGTTAAAACAGTCTTCGGGATATAATGGAGAAAGGGTGGGTGGCAGATCCTGGATGGATGACTCGTTCGTTGGTGGTAGTAAGCCAAAGAAAATAGTAGGATAGCCATATCCATAGTGACACGTTTTAAGCTGCTGTTAAAATTTGAAATGAACTGTTGAAGATGGGTCAGTATTGCATGTAGGGAGGAATGTAAGTTTACTCCTGACACCGAAGAGAACCCTGAAATAGATCTGAGAACATTAACTTTGAAGAAACAAAAAACACGGAAATGGACGGATGGATAGATGTCACATTGACCCATGTGCACTCCAGATACGATTAGGGTCATACTTGCGTGACCGGAAGTACGACTAGGGTTAAATATGTTGACCGAAAAAAAGCTTTATTTCATTCATTTGTTTTTCAAATCCATTACGACCTTAAAAGTAGAGCACTACACGACATTTTTTTGTAGCTTTTTTTTCTGGCACGACTGACAGTGAGTGATAGCCCTTTACTTTTACTTCATACTATTATTATTATTGCATCTTTTATAGACAGTATTTTAAAACCCTTTTTAGAATGCCCTCGTTCTGTCTCTGCTTTACAGAGATTATTTGAATACACATGGCTAGGGTACTATTGTCATCCGCAATGCACCTGTAAGAAGAGATGCGCCTCCTTCCTCTCTTTCTTTATTGCTGCAATTGTGAGATCAATTAGAGATGAGATAAATCAACGGTACTAAAAGTGACCAACACAACCCTTTCTTTGCTCCATTTCTCTCTATTTTGCGTTGCAGTTTATTTTAAGGACAAAGGATAAAGCAAATAATGCAAAGGTAGAAAAAAATCATGACATTTGAAAGGGGTACACTACTTTCACTTCGTTGATGTAGGACTTTTTGGGCAACAACGGAACTGTCTTAGGTACCGTTGAACTCATTGCACTATATCCGTCTGTTGAAATTTGTTGTGTTTAGTTCTTAAAAAGGCAGAAAGCGAGTGAGTGGGGAGAAGTGACTTGCGTAAGATTTTTTCTTTTCTTCGACGTTCGAGTGATTTTTTCATTTATTTAGAAATGCGTGATTCCCATTGGGAATTTATCATTACCATTTTCTGGCATTTCATAAGGATTTATTGTGTTTAGCTAAGTGAGTGAGTAGAAGCGTGTGGTGCGTTGCATATGGTGAAAAATATCTTATTATTGAGATAATAATCTTTCTCCCAGAAGAAGCAGAAGAGAAAAAGAGAGAGACGCCGGTAACAATATGTTTGATTTGTGAAAGGCAAAAGTGAAAAATCTGCTGAGTATTCCACAAAAATTGCCTTCAGTTTAACATAACATGAAGGAAAATGAAAATGGACATCAAGGAAGGACTGCGGTAAGTTAGAATTCTAACCCCTTCCGTCTTTGAACTTAAATTCCTTGGAGGAACAAAAAAACCTTCTGTGGAAGTTGAAAAAGAGAAATTGGGGCTTTTAAACAAAAAAGAAATGAGTGAGAAGATTGCTTTCTTTTCTACTTACTGCCGATACAGCACGTGCTGATGGTGCTACTTTTCTTAAGTCTTTTCCTTCCCACTTATTATTATTTCCTCATCGGCACGCCCTTCAATTTCTGATTGACACACCTTAGCTCTGCAAATAGCAGTAAATTTTCTTTTCTTTATGCCGGTGATACTGAAATTAAGTGGGATGAGCCAGAACATCTTTCATTTACTTGCCTCAAACTCTGACATGTGAACTCAAATTGTGGTAAATGAGTCATAGATCATTATTCTTCTTGAGCCAAGCAGCATGATTAGCCAAAACGCGAAAAGAAGGAAGAACCCTCATATTTCTCTTTTTTTAATAAACCATACTTGTAACAAGTACTCCGGAAAAAGAAAGTGGGCATTGGCAGGAAAGTAAAATGACACTGGACCCTCAGACTCGTGTGTTAAAAAGCAGGAAGAGGACAACCACTGGTTTGGTTTGTCGGTAGAAGAAGAAGCCTTTTTCTTAAATGAATGTGGGGTAAAAAAGTTAACAAGTGAACCCAGATACATAATGGAGCTGTGACAGATGTGCAAGGTGACTTCTTAAGAGTATTATTGGAACATTGAAAGTCAAGTTAAAAAGATTCAGTTGGATACTTAAATCTGGACATTTTTCATTGTCAGTGGCAGGTTTGCGTTGAATGGGCTTCCGCTTTTGTCTCGTCTTCTTAACCCAAAGTGTGAAAAAGAAAAGCATTCACTTTTTAAGGTTTTTAGGGATCAAAGATACATTTCTAATGATTGGAGTCGAAATGAGGGATATTCATTATTATTGTGTGTTGGTACTTCAAGGGTCAAGTCTGGTCTCAGTCAAGACCAGGAAGGAATTTGCCCTAGGACAGCTTGCTTTCACGCTTTGCCATATATATCGCCTCATTTTCATTCGGTTTCGGGTTGCGCAGCTGCTTAACCAGTCGAGTAAAAAATGCTGACCATTTGGAAGCCACATTTTTTGACAGGGAAGTGAAGAATACAAAATGACCAAGAATTATGGATTGAAAAGTACGCCTTTTTTCAATTTCTTTAAGATTCAATTCATTCACATTAGTTGGACAAACTCTGAGAACAGTAGTTTTTTGGGTTTACAATACAAATCTTACATTACCCCCTCCCATGCAGGACATTCATTTAATTTCCGGATCATCATTGCCATGCCAACGAGATAAGTAGCTGTAAATGGTTTGAAGTATGGATGTAATTTTTAGAAACGGCGTAATGCCACATATTCGACACATCGTATCAGGGCACACTCATCTTTGACATTTGAAGGAAGTGACCAATGGTCATCCAGATCATTTAATTCTGCCCTTCTTCTATGTATAGTGACCCTCTGTCCGTCACTCGCTGTTGTTCTGTCCATCCATTCCCATTATTTTTCATCCCTTGCTTTTTCATGCAAGTTTGGGATTAATTTATTTTATGGTTGTGTTGAGCAGATGAAGCCAAGATGAGATTTAGTGAGAGAAATGGCCTTTTTTGTTCTATTTTTGACCCTAACTAACGCTTCCATAGAGGGTGTAATCGACTGACGAAAATAATGAAATTGAAATATGACTGGACATGACATCGCTTATTTTATTTTATGTGAATAAAAATCATTCTTTTCATTGTTCGCTGGCTGAACTGGTCAATGCTTCGAGGCAAAGGTCCTGATCCGGACAGAATTTTATGAATACAGCAGTTGAGAACCCAAGTCCGATCTTTACTAAATCAATAAAATCCGTTCGTTCACTCTCTCCAGCATTTATATTATTACGGCTTATTGTGGTTGTTGCTTTTTCACCGGACTTCATGGAGATGAGATTCTTTTGTCTCCTCTCTTTTCCCCGTTTCTAAAAAGAAAGAAAGAAAGAATAATGCTAAAACTGAACTATCCCATGACGTCGGATTTAGAGACACAAGTGAGAAATGGATGACCGATGCATTCACTCCGGTTTTCATCCTATTTATTATTTGTAGCACAATTTGAAATTCTGAATTAAGATAAAAGCAGAGGGGTTATGGGTTATACTATTTCAATAAATAGCCACAATGCGTCTGGTCATTTACTAGGGTCAGAGGCCTGGACCTTTCCTTTCTCTCACAGTCTGACAGTTCTCTAACCTTTGACTAAAGGTTGAAATATGAATTTATTGTAACACGACAAAAAAAAAGTATGCCCTTTGGCTTCGATTAATGATATTAGCATCACAATAATAATGTCTTTTTACTTTCACTTTACTGACCCAAGTTCATTCATTCATAGTAGTGTGAGAGAGAGCCAAAGGCAACGGACACATAAAATACGATGATGACAAAAGATTTGATTTCCATTTTTGAATATTTTGTAATTTTGTCTTCTTTTTTATTTTCTTTTTAGTTTAAATTGGACAACATATCCTCCGTATGGGACTCGGACCCTACAATGTTCGAAATGCTGGTTCAAAGAAGTGTTCCTGTGACACCCATTACTCAAGTCACCTCATCGCCAGGTGCGCATCACTCTGACTTCAGTCCACGAAGTTCCAACTCGAGCTTTGAGTCATCAGACGGCCTAAGTCATCCAGAGCAAGACTCCTTCCACTCTCCGAACAATGAGGACAAATCGCAACAACAACAACTTTCTGCACTTCAGAAGCTCCAGTTTGCCTTGGCACGAGATGGCTTGTTTTCCGCAGTGCTCAATGATCCCTCCTCAGGAAGGAAAGTCGTTGGACTATGTCAAAGCAGTTCCAGTTCGAGTAGACCAAATACACCTGGAGAACCTGATACTGATGGCAGAGCGTCGCCCTTCACCCCAACCTCCAACTTGAAGTCTTGTATTCCAACATGTAGTCCGAAAGATCCAAACATTTTCCAATGCCCACTTTGCCCCGTCGTTTGCAATGCTCGGCATGATTTCAATGAACACTTGGTAATTATTATTAATTCTGAGTAATATGGTTTCTCTTGTTTACAAAACATTCTAATAATGGCATTGTTCTTGCAGGTAACTCATTCTCAGCAGTATGCTTGTCCAAAGTGTCCATATTTTACTGGAGAAGAGTCAAAACTGAGGGAACATGTTGAAAGTGCTCATGACTCCAGTGACTTGGATCTAAGTCCAGATGACGAATTGCGTACTGCAAAAACCAATTCTCAGGGAAAGGTGAGACAAGTCCACTAAATTGATTAAATGTTAAGCCAGATGTCTATTTCTACTACATAACTAATAAATCTCTTATTTTTATAGTTGAAAACGTTCAAATGCAAGCAGTGTGGGTATCAAGCACTCACGAAGATGGACTTCTGGGATCACAGTAAAAGTCATATTAGAAACGAAAAGATGCTCGCTTGTCCGAAATGTCCCTTCGTCACAGAGTACAAGCATCACCTGGAGTATCATCTTCGGAATCACGTTGGGTCCAAACCGTTCCAATGCAATAAATGCGCTTACTCCTGCGTGAACAAGTCCATGCTAAACTCCCATCTCAAATCACACTCCAATGTCTATCAGTATCGTTGCGCTGACTGCGCGTATGCAACCAAGTATTGTCACAGCTTGAAGCTTCATCTCCGGAAGTATGATCACAAACCGTCCATGGTACTGAATCCTGATGGCACGCCCAACCCTTTGCCGATCATTGATGTTTATGGAACCAGAAGAGGCCCTAAAATCAAACGACAAGATTCAGAGTCAAATGGAGCAGCTATGGCTTCTATGTTACTCTCTCCTCCGCCTCCGAAAGAGAAAACGAAGCCTCAGAAGCAACAACAGCAACAGAAGAAGGTCAATGGAACTAAGAAGCCTGACCCCATGCCACCCCACGATGCAATGAAAGCTGCATCGGATATTGGATATCCACACAAGAATAACACCAACGCTGAGCAGGCAAACCGTGAAGGATTGAATGCGGCAGTGATTGCCAACAATGAAATAAATAGAAATGCCATCCTACAGCAACTTTCTCAAGGACTACCAATTAACATATCATCTCTGAATGCTGCAACATTTCAAAGAGCACTCCTTGAGCACTCAGTAGCAGCTAATGGCCGTGCTCCAAATCCTATGGACGTGGCTGCTGCCGTGCAGAATATAATTATTCAAAACGCCCCTCAGTTTTCAGTCATGGGGAAAACTCCAATGGAGGTTTATGCAACAACCTTGAACCAGTATTTGGCAGCAAACCATTCTCCTGTACCCCAAGCTCCCGTAGATGCTTCAAAATTTGCAGATGAACAGCGACGACGATTGATGTCCCAACTCCAACTACTTCAGATTCATCACTCGCCTCCCCCACCACTTGTGAAATCGAGCATTCCTACCCCTCCTTCCGAACCCAAACTACAATCTCCCATGCCTCATTCCGTTGAGATGGATGACGACGTCCTAGATTTGCGAAATCCGAGAAACGGCGTTGGTAACAAAGATAGCACTCTGCCCCAGGAGAAACGTAAGCGAAAGGGAAAGGCCCTGAAGTTCCAACGGTCTCCTAAGGCAGAATATAATTTGAATGACGCAGAGCAAGTCCTTGATTTTAGCAACAATAATTACACCATTGCCAACAACCGTGACACACAACAACAATTGTCGGGTATTCCAAAAGATGAGGGCAACGAAACTTCAGTGTGCCGCTATTGTGACATAGCATTTCCTTCAATTTTGTACTCTCTGCACATGAGATTTCACTCTCCAGGCCCCAATCCGTTCCAATGCAACGTTTGTGGGACCAACTCTTCTGACAAAGTGAGCTTTTTCGTGCACTTGGCCACGGCTTCCCATTAGTCCAAGTGCCGCAGTTGACTGCAAAATATATGACTCAATGAACTATAACTACAAACTGTATTAGATTTACCTATAGGCTAGTATTTTTGCTAAATTGTTCATACTGTTTGTGATTTCTAGTCCTGTACTTTCTCGCAATAATACCTTCTAAGCAATGCCAAATAGAAGAATGATGCTATATATCCACCAGGTCTATAATAATGCAATATTTTGTGAAGACATGTATTAACTTTTCTTTTGGACTTGTGGATTTTACGATTACGGGTACAACATAAAGTCTGGAGCTTATGTACTATGGCTAAGCAATTGAATTGAAGAAATATGGAGAATTAGGACTAGTGAAAAGTGATTAATGAATTATTTACTTTAGGATAATGTGTTGTGTAGAATATAATAGTTCCTTACGTTTTTCCTTCCTTTTGAGAATGAGAAGGAAGCACAAGTTCGACAGTACGGGTAACATTGTTCATAAGTACTTGTGATTCCTTTGATGTAAAAAATGGTATATTTATTATGTAGTTCAAAAAATATTGGTACATTGTTCCTTCAGGTCAGATACGATGGAATTTATTCATCTCACTTACTATATATATATTTTTAACACCTTATACTTTGTAAACGTACACTGTTATTTTTGATGTGTTAATTGAATAAAATGATAAAATATAGAAGGATGGATTCTATTACTTTAAACTAGTCTAGTTAAATATCTGACTGCGTTTGACTGCCTACTTTATCACATCTAATTTTTGAATAAGGTACATGGGTACTTTAGCATCTGCATCGGCCATAGGCACTACTATTTTTTTTTTATCTGGTAAACATTTCTGGTACATTATCCAACGTTTTGGACCTACTAGGGTCTAGGTTCCCAAGAAGTGTGGAGGCAGGGTTATTAGTTAATTCCGCTACTCGTTTCAATAAGTCATAATTTATTTCTTCCGTCACTACACTGTCATGCTCGTAACTTGGGTGGGTCATCACAAAATCTCTCATCCATTTAGCTGCTGTCATTAACTCACCTTTTGCTCGTCTGGATATCAAAGATAAGTATTGTTGCAAAGTACACTGAGTATCTGCATCCACGTCCATGGAGTTCAAATAGTTTTGAATTAAGGGAACGAGGCCAGGGAAGCCCTAAATCATGGATTTTAATTATAGGCCAGAGTATTGAATGTAAGGTGGCATTGTTACCTGTGTCCCATTGATTATCTCGTTGATAGTCATTAACGAGACATCGTCGTTGTCTTTGTTCTGTAGGTCTTTTCTGAACCAAAATTTTTGTGACAAAATTGCATTCTTTCTTTGTGCAATCTTCATATTGTAATCCACCTACATACAAGATAGGAATCATGCATTCACGGTACACTTCTTTCACATAAAAATAGAATGGATTCTAACCTTCGAAATTGGAATCATGAAATTTAAATTGTACGACAGTATCACTCTTGTGAGGAGAACCACGAAGCACACAACGGCAGCATTCTCAAAATCAGTCAGTTGAACTTCACAAGGGCGAAATTCAACCCTCCATCCGATGGGACTTTCCGGAGGTGGGGGTTTAAACCGCATCGTCTGCCAATTCGTCGATTGAATGTTCTGGTAGACAATGAAGTAAAATGTAACCTCACACAGTTCAATTGTTCCTATATTTTTTACAGTTACCTCAAAATGGTCTGAATCTTTGTCGTTGTCTTGATTAATTTTTTCAGAGAACAGTGACACTGGGTCTCGTATGAAGAGATGAGCAATATGTTGCGCCATACTTTCATCAATTCCACCCTTTATCAAGGAGTCTAAATGCTCCTGCTTGTAGATGATAGGCACGTCGTTATATTTTTTGTTCTCCGGGGACCTATACGTATCCATAAACATCAGAATTAAAAGTCCAGCCCAATCCATTTCATGTTTGGCTCAATCATACACCATGCATGCGTATCAAATCGACAAGAAAAACATTCATACTTTAGAATTGACAAATGTTTAGCATGTTCTTACAGATATGCATCAACAGAGTCATATCTGGATTTTGGAATGGTACTCCTTTCTTCTGGACGTCTGCAATCGACGGAAGCTGCAATAATATCCCACCGACAGTCGACATCGGATATGTACCCACGGTAGAATGGAGTGGCTGCTGTCAAAGCCAACTATATTTTTTAAATTAAAGACACATATCAATATAGACCATCATGGATAGTAAGGATCGCAATTATTTACCATTATGGGACAAACTGGGGTCAAATTATCGTACAGTTTTTTAGCCTCCTCGATACTGGAAGCTTGAAACGTAACCTGAAGACAGCAACATCCCATGCCAAATCCCATAGCGTCCAGATATATCATGTCCGGTTGCTGACCAGTCGCACCAGCTTCAATGAATGGCCTCGGAGTATTTTTATCTACGAAGACTATTAACAGAAATTAGGTCGTGCGTAATTATTTTACCCGTTCTCCACTACTTACTTGGGATTTGAATATCTATTTTACTTCCTCGTCTGGATCGAATGTTTCTGGTTAACGTTTGGAATCTAGGATGTCCCGGGAAAATAGCCTCATCTGGGAAAAACAATGAACGCGAGACACTATGCTCAGTGTCGGGAACGTATTCAGGAAACGTAAACCCTGGACATCCTAACCGTGGGAAATTAGCTATCGATAGAACCATTTCATCCTCTGGAAGTAACAATTGGGCTTCGTTTCTTCGTGACTTCATGTTAGCTTCAACAATATTCAAGTGAACTGCTAGACCTCCGTAAGGTTTACCCGGAGTTCCCTATAAATAGAAAATCCAATCACGATAAGTTATTACTCTACTCCTGATTATAAACCCAAGTCCAAAATTAATGTACAATCAATCACCTCAATCATGTACGCCGCGTATTCAGGCCTCCACAACGATTTGGCATTTCTACAATGATGAAACTCTTATACATAAATGAAAAGACTGCAAATGCATGTACTCACAATGGGTCCATATTTTCCGGCTCACGCAGAATAGGCAAGACCTCATTTGCCCTGAGTGACACGGTCGCTTTTTTATTTTTGTCATCAAACTTCACAACGATGTACTCCACTTCATCGCCCCACTTGAGACAATCTCCCTTTCGGTCTTTCAGACGCTGGTACAGCTTGATGAACTGCTGTATGCCATTCTTTTTCACATGGTCCGCCCACTTCTGCGTCTCTTCCCATGACAAAGGGGATCCCTCGGACAACAGTCCCATTTCGGTGGTACTTCAAGTGTAGAAGAAACTGTAAGAAAATTGGTCAGAATAATGAATCTCCGTCTACAAATTCCATGACTCACTCACGTGTCTTTTATGTCAATCTGGCAAGCAGAAGGAAGGCTACTTTCATCCAAAGCCAATATTAGTTTACTGATCCTGAGCACACTTAAGTTGGACCCAAAAGCGATCAACAGGCAGCAGCGCGTTAAAAGGTCAAGGTCACTCCAGTAAGCATACACACACGCTACTTCACTTCATGATATACCCCCAGCAACACTACGCAACCCTGGAGGAACAAATGTAGGAAATCCACACCAATGAGAAAATTAAACAATGCGTTTCATAAAGCCACACCAAAATTCATTGAAAGAAATACCTTTTCCCAATGCTGCAAGACAAGGTTTGCTGTGTAGAATAGAGTAGAGAGGATCCAGGCACCCACGTAAGGCAGTAAAATCAATAAATTAGTGACTGAATAGAGCTCACAGTCTTTCCTCCTCTCCTGAACAAAAACTAAAGAAACCTAAATAATTAATACTCTCAAACCCTCTCTAATAATAAAACCACAACAGAGGAATATCAGAACTGAACTCACTTATTGCCTACTGCTGAGCTGACATACATATTTGAGCAGCCGAAATGTCTACTCCTCATCCGACCTCCACCTCACATCCACCAAAGCCACATGCTCCTCCATCAGCTCGAGTCCTCGATACCACCAAACAAACTGGGTAACGCAAACCAAACCAAACCCAACGCCTTTTCCAACCTTTCATTTCATGTCATGCAGTCTGAGATGATTGACTTACCAAGGTCATGTCAATACACAGAGCCGACTGTTAATGAATGGACAAGACCAATTAACACACAACGCCTAATTTAACTCAATTTAATTTAATTCAATTCCTCTTTCTACAGGATTGAGCAGTGGGGCCGCATCAATGAGCTGCGTCAGGAGGTGTCTTTGTTGGAGAAATGCATTACGAAAGAGACTTGCATGGTAAATGCTCTCCTTCATGAATTACAACATCCCATCAACATCCATCGATGGCGTATACTCGAGGTATTCATAACAGGTCCACTTCTATAGATGTCATGAGATGACCCACTTTTATGAACGTTCCAGGCCGTGGACCCTGAAGCCATGCACCTCGTCAAGAAAATCAACGTTCTCAAGAAAAGACTTGTGGACCATAATGAAGAGGTTCGTAAGCAGAATGGACGGATTAATGAGAAGGAGCATGTCTACATGGATATCAAGAATGCGTATCATCGTCTCCCAGGACTTGAGACGCCGGAGGAACAAAAGTACTACGAGGATCTTTATGACAGGAAGAAAAAGAAGTTGGAGGAGTTGAAGAATGAATTGGCAACTAATGAAGCTCAAACGGCTTTCTATAGGGGAGAAGTTATCAAATTGAGCAAACGAATGGAGGAGTTGAAACAAGCCTACTTTCAAAAGCGAAAGGCTGAGGATGCTCAAATGCAATCTGCCAAAAGACTGACAAAAACCAAACTCAAATGATATCATTGACACAAATGGAATCGTCAAAATTACATTACATCAACATAAATCTGAGGTTTGTATGGAATTGCAAATGCACCATTCTTATTGCCAAGAGAAGTCGTAAATACGGTAAATACGGTTTGAAGTAGGCTTCATTTCATTCGATTTAAGACAAATCGAGTACACATATAGGAATTATAAAGACTGTGTAGTAAAAGGTAGAATGCTTACAGTAGTTCCTGCTTATTCGTTAATACTTTTGGACTTGGACTGATAAATTAAGGCTTAATGACAAGAGGGAGATGTAGCTTCAGCACCCCCGTTGCAACACTGAAGGTAGCTTTAGACTTTTCCTGGTGGATGTCCAAGGGGACAAACATATCCAACTGACCCACTGGACTGTCAACAATTATTCGGTCAGCTCCGAGAGTCACAAGCAGTTTCTTATGATTTTTCTAAAAACAAATGGTAAACGGAGAAAATGAATCATTAGTTTTCCACAACTTGACCATGCTTTTACACGTACCAGGTTTGGTAGCTGTATTTCTGCCTCTGCCAAATCCTTTGAGACTTGCATTATACAGCACTCCAACTTAAGATCTTTTGCGTCAATTTCTTCAACAAGCATTCTGTTGTTATTGCTTGAAGACAAAATTTTGACAGGTTCAACAAGCGCGGATGATGATGTCGTATTCGTTACTTTGCCTTTGAGTTCTTTGATTCGTGGTCTGCTTTTTACTAATTGAGGATTGAGCTTTCCGATACACTTTTTGTGCTGAAGGATGACATAGTCATTCTTCTCCACTTCCATCTTGAATTTTTCTTCGACTGCTTCGATAATGACAACAATAAGAAAGGTCCGGTACGTTTCGGAAGTGAGAACTTTTTGATTGAAAAAGGTTGAATTGATGACGATGTCAAATACAGGGCATGTCTTTCCAGCTAGCAAACAAAAACCACATTGAGCAAGGAAACATTGAAAAGGTGCTGACGTTCTTTCTTACAGTTATCAGGCTCCAGGTGCTTCTCCCCAATTGACATGGGTATACGAATGTCTTTAACTTCTTCATTAGACCCCTCCCTAAGAATGTCGCATATTTGTTCATCGGTAAAGTACTCATCAGGTTCTGGTATGTCGTCCGCTTTACACAGGTTTATAAAGATTTTGTGATTAGTGACCAGTTCCCTCGTTTTCACACACAGTCCTGCACATAATCGGAACAAAATTCAATTGTTGATCAGTAGATGCAAAATACAATTTCATAGTTGCTTACCTGGTTGAGGAATTATAAATTTACATTGAGACTGCTCAAGACGGTCACTCGGCGTCAAAATGTTGATTCTCTCCTCTCCAATAAGTGCCTTATCTGCGTCACCACCACCACCTCCCGCTGCTGTTAACTAAAATTACATAAAAGAAGGCCGTGAAACAATAAGTGTGACATCAATAATAAATAGCTACACTCACTTGGGCTCG
>JAQIWU010001252.1:0-17784 GCA_034696445.1 Isotomiella minor
GATCTGGCTAGGATGAGAGCCTTCAGGGCTTCTCGGTCATCCGACGCAAAAGTCACCCAACTCTGGGCTTCTACAAACAATTGATTTTAAAATTTGATCAATTTGTCACGGGTCACTGAAAAATAAGATTCATACAGTACTTCTTACCTCTCATCTTCGCAGCCCAGGTAGGTTGAGGAGACAAAGGTTTTCAATAAGTTTTACGGATTTAACGGATTTATTGGATTATATCCAGAGAGATGTACTGATTGAACTAGAAGCTAAATCGTTACTGATTTCAATTCCTTTCATTCATGTCACAATACATTCAAAGAAGCATGAAATTCCAATGTGCGTCTAAACAATAAATAAAAAATCTTCCAGAGTCCAATTAAGATAGATGACGTAGGTAATTACAAAATTCAATCGGTTGGTGGGCCACTGTGTTTTTATTCCTGAAAGGAAGTAACTTCGCATTCTTATCCCTAAAATATTTCATTCCATGAAAGAAAACATGACTGACTTTCATATTCTTATCAGACATGTTTTCATGGAGGATACAGCCATTGTACACGGTAAGTCTAATGAAGATCTTTCTTTCTTGGTTTTTTGGGATTTCTATATTTTGTGAATTTTCCTTGTTTTGATGTTTCAAGGGCGAGATGACCGATAAGAAAGTAAAGTTTTGGTTTTTGAGTCAAAACATTTGGTTTTTGTCTCATGCGTGAACATTATTTGGTACAGCGATGATTCGGTTGGAGGAACTCAAATTTCACACTTAAAATTGATTAGATTTTGTACCTACACACAATGCAATCAGGCTAAAAACCTGAGGTAAAAAAAGTGGTTGGGCCTCAGACCTTAACATTGAGCATCTTCTCTTATCTTTATATCAGAGTTGCTTCTGGAAAGACTTCCTTTCTACAGAGGGAAATGATTCTCTTTCTTAATACATAATGATGAGGATAATTGGGGATAATGAGCTTAAAATTGCTGGGACATGAAAACAATCATTCTCAGTTAATCAATTTGCCCCCACGCTTTCCTTTCATAAGATCCATTCCAAGTTCTCCAGTAGCAATTTTACTTCAGAACGATGATGAGTTTATGCAAAATCTTAACAACAGAAAATGTGTGGTTGATAAAAATGTAATTTATTGAGCAAATTCCTTGACTACGTTGCGTCTCGTTTTAAAAAGTCTTTTATAATATTGGCCACCTTCGAGGGATCATCTAAATGAACATGATGCCCACCGTCAGCTACATGAAACTGAACACTTAGGCTGGGATTTTGCTTCAAACCCAACTCCATGGCGTCTTGAAATCCACGAGAAGCGTCCAATGACAATGGGTCATTATGCCTTGACTTGATGACGCAAAGTGGGGCTTGAACGTTGGCACAGAATTGGGAAAATTGGTCCGTGGTCAGCATCGCCATTCCGGGAAGGATCCTCAACTTGGTGTCATGAGTAAACCGGTACTTCTTCTTGTCACTCTTGTTGTCCCCATCCACGCCTTCCACGGCACGTTGAAGGAGAACTTCAATTCCTTCTGGAGACACCATCCCTTGCCTCCTATTCGCCATTCTTGAATGTAGTTCTTCCATTGAAGTTGGAAGAGGAGGGGGTGAATTTTGCAAGGTCTCATCAATGTCAAAAAGCTGGTCTACAAAGACTTTTGTTGATAGCACCCAATCGTCCGCTTTGGGATTTACCCCTACCAAATGTAACAAAATTAGACAAGAAGGTCGCTAAGTTAAGTTCCCTTACCGTCGAGAGTTATCACTTTGTCCACTCCCCTAAAATGGAATAAAATTCATTATGGAATCTTATGTCAAGCAAAACTGAACCTTACTCGGGATATGTTCCAGCGTACATGATACAAGCTTCAGCACCCAAGGAATGACCGAGGAGGACAAACTTCTCCGGTTTCAAGTATCGAACCACCCGATGAATGACCAAATGGGCCTCCGTATGATTGTTATAGTGAGTTGTGGGAATGTGGCATGAGCGTCCATGGCCAGGGAGGTCAGGAACGTAAAACACTCTTCCGGGCCTCATAATCTCTTCAATCAAAGGGTCAAAGGAGTTTGCATTGTCCAGCCAGCCATGGACACAGATAATCGGGGGCTCTGGCGACAAGTCGTCACCACCTGGACACTTCCAGACTTTGCCTGTGGAAAAAAACTTTTAGCTTTATCATGAAGAAGGAAGGAACTTAATGAAACTTACAAGCAATCTTGTACCCATACTGGTGACCATTTGGAATGGAAATTTCCTGAACAGTATGCTCAATCGCCACTCTTCTCTTCTGGGGTAACCCTCCAAGGTTACTGGATGATAAGTGCATGCTGCTACTGGAATTAAGGAACCTGTTGCCACCAATGCCAAGACGACCACATGTCCCCCTATGCCTAAGGGCCCCCCACAAGAACCTTGACGATCCAACACTCAATACACTTCTGGCAGTCATTAGTAATAATGTGACCATGTCAAGAAGTGTCGAAAGTGCCGACAGCTGAGACAACAAAACTTTCTCACAGCAGCTGATACTGATCGATCGAGTTTTTCCTTATGTCGACAGAAAAGTGATTTTAATTTTAGTGGCCCTTAAAAGACAATGGCTTCGAAGGAACTGAAGGACGCCTTCACCAAATTGGACGTTCATTCCAGGACTTTGATCTTCGAGATAAAAGAGGTTCAAAGTCAACGTCTTTTAATTATCAATCGTCATTTAATTTTTAAATCCTTTAAACAGAGAATTGAGACTATGAGGAAGGGAGATGAGGATCTTTTAATGTCGGAGGAAGGAACGGCCCTGCAGAAAGAGGTCTACGCCCTCTTCACCGAGATACGAGAGGACTTGGACCAGATGAGGGACATGGCGAGTGACTTTGATGCCATTAAGCATTCAAGGATAGCCAGTCCTCGGGTCGTTGATGAGGCCAAGACCCTGAACTTGACCGTCCAAAGGTAACTGTGATGGTAAGATGTTTGGTCATTTGTCTCAAATGGGACTTTTTAATTGATTACAGCTTGCAAGACTCCCTCCGCCTGTTGCACAAGCAGTTTGAGGAGTTGAAGAATCAGAAAATGAGGCAAGAATTGATGTCGACGATGACGAGTCGGTTTGGCAACGAAGGGTAGGTAGCAAGAAATACTGGAGACACTTTTATTTGTTATTTGGTTTTAAAGGAGGTTTGATTATGTTCAGGTTAAAAAGAAGAGGCGCGGGTCCTGGGGAATTGTCCTCCGGTTCAACAGAAAGTATGCTCAATTCTCGACGAATTCTTCTTGAAACTGTCCAACGCAGTGCAGGAACCATATCAACCCTTGGTAAGACTAGACTAACTTTTATCTCTCAGGGACTATATAAGTCATCATGTTTGTATTTTTTACAGCCGCCTCCTCGAGCTCAGTCACGGACAATCAAGAGGAACTGAAGGGCCAAGGGTCGATTCTGGTTCAGAGTAAAAAGCTCCTCACGAAATACGGAAGAAGGGAGTCCACTGATAAGATCTTAATCTGTCTAGCTCTAATTCTATTTTTTGCATGTGTCACGTATATAATTCAAAAGAGAATGTTTTAGTAGAGTTAATGTCGGAGCTCAGTTCAGTGCTCCTTCCATTTCCATATCAATATTGTGATAATGATTTCTGATAAAATGCATGTATGTGATTTCTATTTCCGAATGAAAGACATTAAACCTCCCTGTCGTCAGTCACTGTCATTTTCGTCATTTTTCATGACCACTTTCATAGTCTCAGTTTGCCTCAAGAAGTTGACTTGAGTCAAAAAGTTTTGAGGGAGGAAGGAATCAGGCAAAACTTCTTTCTGTGCTGCTCACATTTTTTTATTTTTCAAAAAATATAAATAATTATCCACTTATCTTTTGGATAACTAAAAGGAGAGTTCCAGTGTCACTAGGACAACGGTAAGTTATCTTTTCATCAAGAAGGATAAGATGATTTTTTTTCGGACTTTGTCCTACAGAAAGTAAAAAAGAAGCCGGGGATAAGAATATGGCAAGTACTGGAGCAACTACACGGTGTCAAAAGTGTTTGGAGGTGGGTCACTGGACGTACGAGTGTACTGGAAAGAGGAAAACGTTGTTAGGAGCCACTCGGTCCAAGTTGTTGAAGCAGAGGATTGTGGAAGATGATAAAGGAGGGATTAAAGTGATTCCAGCACCCACGTAAGTGCAACTTATCTAACTGACCACCGTGATTTTAGTGTCAATATGGCATTTTTGTGTCTTTGCAGGATTGAACTTCCAAAACCCGACGACGGGGATGATGACAGTAGTAGCGATTCTGATTCTGACTCGTCATCCTCATCTTCATCGTCATCCTCCTCGTCCACCGACCGTAAGAAACACAAGAAGAAAAAGAAGCATCAACGAAGTAGTAGTGCCAGCAAGAAGAAGAAGAAAAAGTCAAGCCATAGCCATCATCACAAACATAGTAGCAAGAAGGAAGTGAAGAAGAAGTCCAAGTCCAAGGAGCATAAGCAGAAACATCATAAACGTCAAAAAAGTAGTGGCGAGGAATCCTCAAGTTAAGCTAGGTTAGTTAGTTTTATTCCTTGTTGAAGGAATGTGACATTTTTTTTCTATAGAAAGTAGTTGTGTTTTCTTTTATTCATTTTCGTAAAGGTACGAATGTCTTGTTCATTTCTTGGGACATATCCAATATATTTGACATGTTTTTACACATTCAAGTCGTACCTCAGAATGTTCTTTATTGTACAAGGAAAAGGTAAAGGAGCTTGGAATTTTGCAATTACTGAGTGATAATACCATTAACCAGGAAAAGTAGTTCCATTCAAGTTTAAAGAGCGCAGTTTAGATTGACAAGCCTTTATTTTATGCGTATCAACAAACAGTAATTGCTCAATCAAAGAGTTCATGGGGTCAGATAGGTTGAATGAATGTCGATTTGATCTATTTATGCCTCCTCCATGGTCCATAGAGTAGTTGTCGAATGAATGGGCTATTTAGGCACACTTGTGAATTTAGCACTCGACCTTTGCTTTGTTAGAAGGATTTATTATTTAAAAAATAGCGAGCAATTACAATTATTATGATAAGCGTTGTCAAGTAGACCTTGTCAATTAATCACATAAGTGGACACCCATCTCGTGGTAAATAGACCCAGAAGGAAAACTGAAGGAGAAGGGCAAGCACGACGTTCACAATGAATCTGACAATGACAAAGTTGCCGACTGCGTAATTGACTGCTTTCATGGCATAAAAGCTTGTTTTGTCCCTTAGGTTCATCAACTTCCAAACTTCCTTCCCATCACACACGTCCTTCTGTGTCTCTGTGAGTCCGTAATAGTACCAACTCTTGAGTCGTAGGAATGGAAGTCGCATGGATAGGCCTTCCATGAGTGACTCTTGCATACATATAACTCTTTCGTCCGTAGTTTTCAAACTATACATGCCAAAGTGGTCGTAGATCTTTTGAAATATCCTCTTGTCAGGGTGAAGGGCCAGATTGAACCTGTCCTCTAATCCTAGAAGTCGTCCGATGACGGCCCAATAATGTATGTAGCCATCCATCAAGTGTCTATCGGCCACACCAAGAGTGTCCGGGAAAAGAAAGACAAAGACGAGGAAGCCAAACTGCGTCAGAGCCATGTCCAACTGACTGATTTGAAGTGGAGGGTCCCACCCTAGGAGATGCGTTGGGGCATCGGGGATTTCAAGGTCCTTCAAATCTGTTCGAATTGCCTCCATCAAAGTCTTGAGCTCTGGATTGTATCCGAGTTCACTGAGGGTAGGAAGCGGCGCCTTGGATTTGGCGTAATACTTATGCATTTTTCTCACGACTTTGATGTTCTTGATGGCCTCTCCATTATCATCCGTTAGATCAAATCTGAACCAAGTAGCGATCCGGCGTCCAGTTGAGATGTATCGTAAGAAAGAGGTTTCGGGAGTGTTGAATTTCTTTGTCCTGAGTAAAACGACGGATTCGGGTTTCACACTGAAGCCAAACATGAGGGCTGACGTTCCAGCAAGCAACAGGGCGTACACATTTCTCATCCAAAATTGGATGCCTTGTTTTAGTAAGGCCTTATCTGCCCAAGGGATCTGGGAGACGGAGACAACGTCCATCTTGTCTCCAGGAATGTAAGGGGCTTCTTTCAGCAGTCGATCGTAGTAACCCTCAATGTCCGGGACATAATGCTTAGAGTCTTGTTGTTCTGGGGGAATGTGGGTCTTCTCTTCTGAGTGGTGCATCTTTTGTAATTCTGGATAACCGTGTAAACTTGCAGTGTTCTTACTAATTTTTTGCACCATTTCGAATCCAATTTAGAAGAACAAAATTGGGTGCAAGTAATACGAATCTGTATGATGAAGTGGACGATGGACGATTGTGCTTCGGATTGATTGACTTTGAGTACTGGTATGAAAATAAGGATTTGCACGATAGTGTCTTATCAATATATTGCATGATTAATTGTAACATGTGTATCCTATGGCTTTTCTCAATGACTTCTTCAATATTGTCACACATAGCATGCCTATTTTGGACTCGAATTAAATTGAGTATGGCCCATCCATGACATGATAATTGAAAAGAGAATATATCGATATGATAAGGAGTTATCATTTCTTGTGGTTCGCAGTCAGTCAAAATTCTGATGTCATACAATGCCAACTAAAAAGTGTCAAACTAATCACTGTTCGTTAATTTGGAAGGATGGTAAAGACCTTTTGACCTTCGTGAGTATAAACATCACATAATGCGTAGTAGAATAATGTAACTCGAATGACTCGAAGAAGATCTTTGATTCTGAATTTACAGGGTGCAGCATTATTGCGTTATCAATCGAAGAAATTAATTTGCTTTCTTGTTGATATTTACATTTTTAGTGGTGTTTACTTGATGAGGTCAAAGACATTTTTCATCAATTGAAATTGAACAATAACTAGCAATAAGGTATTTTTAATCCCTCTAAAAGGAAATTTTTAGACCCTAGATAAATAACAAAATCGTCGACAAATTAAAACAGTTGAATTATCAAATGACAAATCTGAACGCCTTAAAAACTAAATTATTTCAATGTAATGTTCACAATTGAGACGTCGTCGTAAGGCTTGTCAGTTTTTGGGTGTGTCTTCACCATTGAAATATTTTGAACAGTTTCCATTCCTCGAATCACTCGTCCAAATACCGTGTGCTTGTTGTCCAACCATGGCTATGAAAATAATCAAGATATAAGAAAAATTGTGATTAGAAGACAAGATCACTGGCGTTGGTTATACTATAAACTTACAGTTGGAATGACGGTAATAAAAAACTGGCTGCCATTGGTGTTGGGTCCTGCATTGGCCATGCTTAGCGTATAAGGTCTATCATGCTTTAGAGATGGGTGAAATTCATCTTCATATTCTCCTCCCCAAATGGACTCGCCACCAGTTCCAATCCCTTTAACAAAGACAGAAGATTAAGATTGAAAGCTACAAGAACTGAAATGATTAAATAATAAAGCGACTCACCAGTAGGATCTCCGGTTTGAATCATAAATTGTTTTATGACGCGATGAAAAATGTGACCATTGAAGTAACCACTTTTCGAGTGAACGCAAAAGTTTTCAACTGACTTCGGGCACTCTTTGCCAAACAGTCTAATGGTGATGTCTCCTTTCGTAGTGTGCATTGTTGCAGTGTCGTAAATCTTTTGCCCAACTACAAATACAAAAACAGAAGCATTTAAAATTAAGCAACCAAGGGCTCTCTCACTCATTAACGTTAACGTACTGGTATCATCAGTAGCTGAGATGATTTCTTCCTTGCTTGGCTTCTCATTGAACACGTCCCTATCCGCACTTTCAGTCATCTTGCCATAATCCCTCCGTGTGAACATGAAGAATCGATTCTTTTTGAAGCCTGTGCAAAATAAGGTTGGGTCTACTCCAACATTGTCAAGAGTAGGATTATCAGCAGCCTCCAACTCTACTGAGGTAGTACTCAACGGCTTTTTCACTTTCCCTTGAAATAAATTGATGCTGACAATCCTCATGTTTTCTGGCTTCCCCAAATATCGCATGAAAGTATTGGTGAAAAGGTTGACGATTTTCACTCCAAATATGCTGGGGTACAGAAGAAAGTTGCTTGTCTCATCAAAGGTCATTGTACAGAATTTCATGTAGTCCGATCTTTCCAGTTCTTTCTCCATAGCCATTCTTCTGCCAAAATCCATAGTGGGGAGAAGCTGGTCGGTTTGCTGCATGAGTTGAATGCTTTGTATACCTTCGTCAATAACGATCTTCCTTCGTCCACGCAGAAAGTCAAATAGGTGGATCTGGAAATATAAAAAAGCGAATGTGAAGATGAAGAAAAACAATATAAATACGATAATGGTCACTACTACCTTTCGATTATTGGTAAGAACAGCAAACAATTTGCCATCCGGACTCACACACGCAGTATAAACCTTTACTTTCTCTTTCACAAAGTCAAATAAATTTGTGTCCAGCTTGGATTTGAATTTGATATTTTTAGGAAACTGGAAATCTGTCTTCGTGCCGGTCCAGTACTCAACCATCCCCGTAGTGTCAAAAGAAACGACACAATCAAAGACAGAGTTGTATCTTATCAAATTAACGGGGCTTCGATGAATGGTGGTAAGGATTTTATAAGGTTCATTTCCATCTTGACGTCCATCATAGATGTAGATAGTACCAGACCCTTCGTCTGATCTATAATAGAGAGGGAGGAAATCAGTTTTAAGTGGGTATTATTAAGAGCACAAGTCAAAACGTATTCATCTTACATGGCCACAGCTTGAACTGCATCTCCTGCATGATGAATCCACTCACAGGTCAACGGAACGTAGTCTGCTTTCATCATATTGATCATGTCTACACAAAACAATACAGTCCAGTTATTTACCAAATCATAAAGTATTTAGTATTTAACCTACCAAAGTTAACAATGTCAAATATCTTGATGGATTTGTCATTGGATATTGAACAAAGCAGGGCCCCCGTGTAGTTATCTTTCAAACACTGAATATTCCCCAGGTGGCATCGAAAATGTTTGACAAATTCAATCCCTTCATTCTGCTTCTTCCAAAACTTGACATGTCCGTCTACGCTTCCAGTAATGATGAAATCAGTCCTGAAAAAGATAATAAAAATATAGCTACTGTTGACACAATTAATTGAATGCTTCTAACTCACCTCGTAACGACAATGTGTGACACAACATCCCTGTGCATGTAGCTCTTTTCGTAGTACTCTGCATCTGGCAAGTTCTCCAGGTAAAGTTCTTCATGACGTAGGACTAAATAAAGAACAGAGTGACGATTAATTGTCAATTAATTCACCCGCTTGCTTACCCTTCCTTGGAGGCATGTTATCAACCAGTCCAACCACTTCCACCTCGGCAGGATCAGTTGACGAAGCCACCACCGGCATGGGACCCACAACTTCGTCATCATCATCCTCACTTTCTTCCTCGTCAGGGGATGAGGCCGGCTTATCTTCTTCTTCTTCTTCCAAACGACGTTTCCGTCCTCGTCTTGCTGCGTCTCCCTCCCCCTCATCACCACCCCGTGGCATTGTTAATCAACTAATTAATTAATTAACAACTTTTGTTTTTCTCAGAGCTCAGCTTGTCGTCTTCTTGCTTCTTTTTGCTCCGCGCGTGTGTGTCTGTCTGCCCTCCTAAATGAGTTTTCGTTATTGCGGGAGTCACAGCCGGTGTCTTTCTTTGTGTAAATTGCAATTTTGAATCTCAAATCTGAATTTTGTCGTGGTCGTGATTTTGATTGATTTCCGAGATTTTCCCCGATTGCCTCCAAAAAGATAGATTGTCACCTTTGCATGCTCTCATTCTCATAATCGTCATCATCATCTCATCACATTCGTCCTGCGTGGTTGATGGATTGATTGGGCGAGGTGACAAGAATTGAAGAAACAAATATCAACAGGTTCCCTGCCATTTTCTATTTTCGTCACTGCTAATTTTTAGGTGAGTGACGAATTGGTTTAAAGTAAAAATGATTGTCTGATTGACCTTGGTATTGATTCTTTAGTAGCCCTTCATCATCATCATGCCAGCCAGGAAGATACAGCATCGACCTGTCACTGCCGCAAGCCAGCAGTCCTCCTCATCGTCAGCGTCGGGGAGCCAACAACAGAGTCAAAGCCAAAGCCAGAACCAGGCCAGGGGTGTGGCTCCCTTGGGCATAGCGGCGTTGGTATCGAATGGGATCCACCACTTGATGCTCTCCCAGCGAAAGAAGGTCCCCTTGAAAAAGCCGGACTTGGTGAGGACGATGAACAATCAGAGTAGGGATTTTAAGGAAGTAATTAAAGAGCTGGGAATTCAACTGGAGGCCGTCTTTGGCTTTGAGTTGGTGGGAGTTAAGTTAGAGGAGACGGAGTGGAGGGTTCAAGAGGCTTTGGAGAATGCGACGCACTTCTTCCTTGTGAGCAAGTTTGGGAAGGGGGTGACGGACTGGAGGGCGGAGGGTGACTCACCCACGAAAGAGGAATTGACGAAGGATAATTCCATCAGGATGATTTTGAATGTAATGTACCTTCTCAGGAACCGAGATGTGGATGAAGGTATCTAACCGCCTATAAAAGCTTTTTTATGGAACTTTGGATAACTAAGTTTGGTTTTACAGGGTACCTGTGGCAAGTACTAGAAGATCTCGATGTAACTGGTGTGTGTGACAGAAAGGACTTTAGTAAATTTCTAAAAACGGTGAGTTAACCCAGACTTGGAGCAATATAAAAACTAAAGGAAACTTTATTGGACTCCATTCCATTTTGTGTAGGAAATGGTGGATACTATGTATTTGAGCAGAACTGAATCCCGACTTCAGGATGAAATGACGTATCGATATTCATGGGGACCAAGAGCGGAGATGGAATGTGATAAGTACGAGATGCTTGAACACGTGGCAATGGTTGGTCTTCTTTGGTTTTTAAGTTGATAGGAGGGCTTAATTCAGGACTTGTTTCTATTTCCAGACTCATGGGAAACCTATGGCCAGTTTCAAGTCTCACTTTGAGGACTTGCAAAAGGACGTAAGGTACAGGGATAAGGTCATTGCCACCATGGAACACTGCAAGGCAACGCTTACATACGACTTCGGTGAAAGGGAAGACACTGAAACGACTCGTCCGAATGCTGATGATACAGCAGCAGCTGCTGGTGCAGACACTGAAGAAGAAGACTTTGAAGATATTCTTGAAGGAAGTCAAAACCAGCAGCAGCAAGCATCATCATCCATGTACGACACTGCTAATACTTCTCAAGAAACAGACTCGGATTCAGATTAAAACAACTAAGCTATAGGTTTAGGTACAATGGAATGGAACTCTCGTAGTCAAAATGTAGAATGTCAATCTAAAAGTAATTAATTTTAGCAATATTTTCTCATGAGTTTTGTACGTTTTCATTTTTTTGTAACTATGGTTTTCTAATGTCTTATTGGGAGGCAGCCTTCTACTCGAAGTCTTTTGTCAATCGAATTTTTATTTAAATCTTGTATCAATTTCAATGTGATGAAACAAAGCTCTCTTGATTCTTTATACCGTCTTGTCTACACTAGCGACTTTTGTTATTCTCATCAGTTTGTAATTTGTGTATGAAAATGTCGACATTGTCACAGATAAGAGGATCATCCACATTTCCATTAGCATTTTTGGTCGACTGCGGCGACGATGGGTTTAGGAACTAGTAAGATTGGAAGAGTTGCTCCAGAAAATCAAGACCTAGAATCTTTTCCAGCTCCCAAAAACCTTCTACTCAATTATTTATCAATTCCACCTGCGGCCATTATGAGTCTCAACAACCCTCCGGAAGACGACAGCAGCGGTCCGGATAGGCCACATTCCACCATCGTCACATTTACTGGAAGCATGCTTGAGGAAGAACGTGATACTGATCATAGTTTGACTGCAAGGAGTAACATACATTCAATGCGACGGTGTTCAACAACTGGAGGAGGACACTCCACTGGTTCTCTGTCCTACATGACCTACGCATCGTCTGAAGAAGTCTCTGAAGCAACAACCATGAGAAGTAGTGAAGCCAGACGCTACAACTACCCACGCGATTCTTTCCTCAGACCCAGACCAAAACCATCTGAGCGTGTCATGATTCGTTTTAGAGACAAGAACATTTTTTCGAGAAGAGCAAAGCCAAGCAAACCACGACCATCAAGTATCGAAGAGTCATCATCTTCGGTCCAACCCCAGGAAAGTTTTCCAAAGATTCGGAAATGGCAGATATTTCCAGGGAACAATCGATTTTACTACGACGGCAGACTCATAACTGGACCGGACCGATTGGTCTTCCACCTGAGCTTCTTCATGCTAAACCTTGTCTTTGGGATGTTTTCCTACTTCGCGTAAGCAAGGCACTAATACAATTTCACAGATGTACTTCAATTTGGTTTTTTTCAACATAGGCTCCCATCTGAGACCTTCGATTTCGAGCCTCACTGGTACGTGAGGGTGGTGCTGATAGCGATCACTGCCCTTCTCTACGTTGTCTGCGTATGCAACATGCTGTACACTGCCCTCATCGATCCTGGAATCATCCCTCGGGGAACTAAAGCGGATGTGGAGTTTGTGATGAAAAAGTACTCCTCTAACACATATCCAACGGGCTTTGCCCCCTTCATCAGGGAATACGTCAACGGGAAACAAGTCACACGACGATGGTGTCAAACCTGTCTCCACTACAGACCACCCAGGTCAACGCATTGTCGAGTGTGCAATAACTGCGTGGGTGAGTTTATACAAAACTTGGAGTGGGGCAGTGTGAGAAAGTGGCATTTTATTTGTTCTTCTTTCAGAGAGATTTGACCATCACTGCCCTTTCGGTTTGACACAATTCTATTTAATTTTAATTGTCCACTTATTTCACTTACCTCACCCACAGTTGGCAACTGCGTGGGACAAAGGAACTACCCTTCTTTCTTTTGGTTCGTGGTTGGAATAGTCTTGTCAGGGATCCACATTGTTTCCTTATGTATTGTGGACATCATCTTTCGTAAGATGATGATGTTTTAATTCAATTAAATCGATGATGGATATGATGACAATTTTTGCAGGATGTTTAAATTCCAAGGATATTGAAGAGGCCCTCAACAATTACACCGCTATTTGCGTGATGTGTACCACCCTTTTGGCCTTGGCATCCTGGGGACCTGTCACATTCCTATGTTGTCTCCACCTTCAACTCTGTTCCCACGACTCGACCACAAATGAGGACGTGAGTAATTGAAAGAATTGCCATAAAAGGTTGTTAAATGTTTTTCCATAGATCAAGAAGACGAACTCAAACAATCCGTACGACCGAGGGACCTTATGTAAGAATTGTATGCATGTGTTAGGCGGGCCCAGATATCCCAGTTTGATAGGTACTTCAACCAAAGGTCTGTCTATGGAATTCTTATCAAAGAATTTGTGCACTTTGTTTTTTAGGAAGACGCGACTTTGTTACTCAAGAGTGGATTCAGACATTGGAGTATTCTGACGCCGTTGAGGAAGCTCTGATCCGAAAAGTAAGGTCACGATGATGAATCTTTTGAGGATTAATGAATAAGAAAAAACTAATTGTCCAATTTTGTAGTATGGCCCTAACTACAGGAATATGAGAGGCAACGCAAGGTCTTCTAATTCACGCTCCAGCAAGTCTGGAAAAAGGAGTTCCTACGTGTCCAAGTCAAGGACAACTGCAAATCGGTCGGAGGAAGGCGATGAAGACGAGCAGAGACCATCTACTTCTAGGAAAGGCCAAGGGAATAATAACTTACTGTTTGCGTTTTCTCATGAAAATTATCTACCCAGTCTCATACAACCTGACAATTTCAAATTCGGAATGGTGAGCAATACAGAAACTCAAGTGGAAGTAGAATTAGCGACAGTACGATCGGACAACTTCTCTACACAAGGTAATAAAACTAGCCTCCCCACCCTACCAACTAAGCTATTGAAGAACTCTATTATCTTAGGGGCTGCTGGAGACTTTGGTTTCTACAAAGATGATGATGCCATCACCATCACGGACGAAGAAGGTGAAGGAACATCAACTAACCTAGAAATGCTTGTCCATTCCAATAATCCTAGAAGAAGCACTCCAACAAGTGCAAGTGGATATCTAAACATCTCTCCTCCGCACTCTCCTCTCACAAACAGTCAAAATGGAACCATTCCACGGATCAGAAATCACAACGTTTGGGACCTTTTATTTTACCCGACGTACAATAGAGACGTTAGTTGATTTGATGACATTTAGAACATCAATGCTTTGTCACGCCATATTTACTAGAGAAGAACCCTCCCTTTCCTTCTTTATCCTTACAACTATTCAATTTGTATAATGGAATATTATTATGTATGTAACCTTAACCTAAATGAAATGAATTATTTTTCGCCATTACTTGTCGTCTTCTGCTGCGTCGTTTTCAAATTAGTTAGGTTGTGGCAAGCACTTATGTTTGTGTGGCCAGGCTTGGTAAGGATATTGGAACCGTTGTTGGCAGACGGTACATTCAAAATTCTTCTTTCCTGTGTGGACGGTAGAATGATAGCCAAGAAAAGCTTTGTTTGCAAATTTCTTCCCACACACGTCACACCCAAAGGGTTTAATGTGAACAAAGTTTTTATGTCGATCCAGGAAATGTTGTGAGACGAAGGCCTTGGTACAGTCGGGCCAATCGCAGGGAAATTGTAGCTCCTCTGGAGTTGGATGTTGGGTCCTTCGGTGAGTGTTCCTGTGGCACACGAGGAGGAATCGTTTCCCACACACTTCACACGCATGTGGCCTCTGTCTCAGGTGGTAACCATTTATGTGGTCTTTCAGTAACCATTCTTCTTGGAATGAGCAGTCACACCCCTCATAATCGCATTTCCATTTCAAGTTTCGTCCCCAACTTGGGAGGTAGATTGCTTGGTTTGGTTGTCGTTGTCCAACAGGCAGGGTTGAAAAACGAGGTCTGGTTTTGGATTTAGATTTGTATTTCTTCTTCTTCGATGGAGGCTGTGGTTTTGGCTTGTACCCGTGAACAGTCTTCATGTGGGACCACCTGTCCCTGACGTTGTTGAACGTAGCTTCACAGTCGTACAAACAGCGATGATCACTCATGTGCCTACTAAATCTCCCTTTAGGAATTGTATCACCACAAACATCACAAATGGACGAAGGATCAGGACACTTTCCATCTTCGTTTAAATGGTTGGACTTCAAGTCGTCTTGAGATAAAAAGGAAAACTGACACTCAGTACAGTTAACTCGGTTGATTTCCTGATTAATTTCGTTCTGATCCAAGTCTTTACGGAGGATCCTTGCGTATTGGTTGTAGTAATTTCTCTTCGGATCTTTGTCTTTGTCTCTAATCCTTGGCTTGCAGTCGTGTGACTCAAATTCTTCAGTAGAGACGAGTTGACGGTTGCACGTGGCGCAGTGAACCAGTTTATGAAACGGATGCATTTTTCTGATGTGATTGTGAACGTATGTTCTCACCTTCGAAGTGAACCCGCAAATGGGACGGGACACGGAGTAGGTGGCATGCGGTAGTTCTGGTTGATGGTGAAATCGTGAACCATCTCAAGATGCCTACGAAGATTTCCTAGAGAGCTAAATTTTTCAGTACAATTGTCCTCTTGGCAATGATAACTTCCTCCTACTTCAGGGTGTCCCCATAACTTGTGCTTCTTTAGCTCTCCCACAGTATGGCAAGTTTTCTGACACACCCCACATGTAAAGGGGCGTTGATTGAAGTGGTCACGACGCTGGTGGACAACGAGGTCTGCGTTATTCTTGTACGATTGTTCACAGTTATTCAAATAGCATTTGAAAGGGAAGTTTCGGCCGACATAGGGACAGAAAAGGTTTGATGTCTTCTTGAGTTCTTTTTTCTCCTCGACGGTAAGAACAATTGCATTTTTGGCACGAGGTTTCTTCTTCTTCTGTGCATTATCTTTGTTCTCTGTTGCGGATTTAGATTTCACAGCAGCAGTGAGCAGTCAGCAATTGTTTTCCAATTTCTACGGTTTCAGCAGCAGCAACAGCAGTATCACCTTCGTCCTCATTGTTAGACGTTGACGAAACTAATGCAGGAAGAACAATTTCGGGATTTGGATTCTTTATTGTGTTGGATTTTAGTTTTCGGCGTATGTCCATTTTTCCATTCACAGGGATTTGTGCAGACTCGTCAAGCTCAGAAGAAGCACAGTCCGTGAAAAAAGGACTAAAATCGGGATCATTATCATCATCAACGTCGCAATGCGCCACCGTCATCATTTCAAAACTGTAAAGAAAGTTGAATTTACATCGGTAAGTAATTCAGAGTGACACTGTATTATTATTATGTGACATTACTCATTGCTTTCCATGGCATCCTCCAATGGCTCCTCCATGTGGTCCAAAGTTTCCTCTTTTATGTTGTCATCAACATGAGTTACATTTTCTGCGTCCGGCTCGGGTTTTATTACCAGGAGTGTTAGTCTTCTGTCCATTGTTGGAGATGATAGTCGTGGTCTTTTTGCCGTCTTTTTAGTTCCTTTTTCCTGGTTGCCACCAGACTTCTCTTTTCTTGGTCTCTTGCCTGTCACTTTGGCGTGAGATTGTGGAGGTGGAGAACTACCGGAACCGTTGGCATGACAATCACTGTGTCCTTGATCTATAATATTTAATATTATCTGCCTGACTGTATTTAAATTGATTTTTTACGTCATTACCAACAACATGGGCAGCAGCTCTCTTCAGAAATGGTCCTAGATTTGCTTTAGCTTTTCTAATAGCCTTGTCCATTTGCCATTTCAAGGAACACAATTGGTTTATGAGCATTTTGCAATCATAACAACAGCAATCGTCCTTTTTGGATAAAGCAAGAACCTCTATCCCTTTCGTTGTTGGCGTTGGCATGCAGCAGTTGAGGAACACTTTTAACTCCGAAGCCTCAATTGACGTCAACGTCAGTGTACCACGTAGTTGCCTTTGGCACAAGGAGCATTCCTTCTTCCTTACGGCCTCTTCAGCCAAGGGGTCATTTCTAAGAAGTCGAACCGACGGTACAGGAAAAGAGGATTTGTTGCTTTCTAAATCCAACTGCAAACAAGGAACGGCCGTCCATGCAAGTCTTGGAACGTCGTCGTGAGAGGATACTATTATGTCCGTTGGCTTAAAATGTCTGGCACAAATTCGGTCTTGGCATGTCGTTGGGTCCCAATTCGGGTCATTCCTCAATATCCTAATGATCCCCATCCACAGTTTCCTCGTCTCTTTTAGAATTCGAAGAGAATTGGATGTAGCAGGGCCAACCGACGTTGGGAACCTAAGAAAGATGAAGGAGATAGAAATCAATCAAGCCGTCTTAAATTGAATTGACCTTATATGGCCTTACGAAAAGAATGCAACGTCGTCGTCATGTCCCCTTTGTTCCGAAGTGCAGGATGGCACCAAACAATAAGGCTCAGTCTTTACAAACGGCAAAGGTCCCATCTTTCAAGTCGATAATCTGACTTTTAAAGAGTTTTTGATGACATGATTTTTGATGGATAGGATGTGTGAAGTTTGTCTGTTGACAGCTGTGAGAAGTGAAAAAAATGTGCATAATTGGGGCAAGTTGAGAGAAACAGTTTATTGTTGTACAGAGAAAGATAAGGCGTTATCTCGTCTGCAGTATTATCAAAGTTTTATATATGCTGTATCTCTAATTGTAAGAAGTTTGGCGGATTGATAATGGTGTTCTTGGCCTGTTGTCATTTGTTCTCTATGTGTCCATCGTCTGAGCCGTTTCTGTTTCTGGGCTCTGGGGAACAGGAC
>JAQIWU010001253.1:0-17776 GCA_034696445.1 Isotomiella minor
GTGTCTTATTTCATTGTTATGATGATAAATTGATAAAACAAATGATGATAGTGGAGTACAATTATTATAATATTCATTTGGAAATGACTCATTCCTAAATACTTGTGTTGTCATGTGATGATCGTGGTGCACATCGTTTTACACGGGCTCCAGAAGCACCAATTGGATTGGATTGGACGACGAATAAAATGCAAGCTACTTTTACAATTGGAAGATGCAGCAGCAGCAGCAAAGTTGAGCTATCCTGCATGCATTTCTTTCTGCTGAGCGTTGAGGGAGGCGAGAGAGTCTTTCGTTTCGTGAGGAGTCAGTTGGTTACTTATTCTTGTGATGTCCTTCTTGTCCTTTAATCATCTTATCGTGAACAGTCAGATTATACGACGTTTCCAGTAGTTGTAACAAAAGTTGGCAATTGGTGCCTCCGTTGTGACGAGTCAGAAGTGTTGTCAGCAATTAATCAGTCTGTCTTATCGGTTTCCATAACAAAATGAGTCAGCAGCCGCATCCAATTCAAAGTATCACCCCGGTGATTGGATTTGTTGATGTTGACTCTTTCGAGGTTCAACTCGAACAGCGAGAACAGCCAAGTACCAGAGGGACGCCCTGTGTCGTGGCAAATCAAGGGGGAAGGTACATTAAATGCACACCGTCTATCTGAAACGTTCAAAACAACTGTTAATTATTGTTCCTTCTTTATTTTACCTACTTTAGGATAGTCGCAGTGAGCTACGAGGCAAAGGCACTTGGCATTAGTCGGAATGCTACCCCTTCCGCGAAACAAGTTCTCAATAAGTGTCCAAATATCAAGATGTTTTGGAAGCCGAATCGGTGGGGGAAGCAAGACAGCTCCAAAGTGAGGCAGGGAACCTACGATGTCGTCACTGCTATTAAAGAGTTTATTGAGAAAAAATGTCCTGGAGTCATCATGGAGGTGGCATCAAGTGACGAGATTTACTTGGATCTAACCGCTGAGGTGTCCCTCAGGCAAAAACAGTTGGAAAATGCAATTCAAGAGGGCCGTTGGCAAAAGCCTTACATTCGAATCCCAACAGGAGTTGTGTGGGAAAGGGTGAGAGAGACAAAGGCAGGGGAATTTAACTACAATCTACCCTACAAGGTTTTCATTTATTTATTTTTTCTTATTTTATTATTAGAAGCTTTAATGATGTTGAATTCCATAATTTTAGCCTACCAAAGGACCGAATGGCATGTACGATCGCACCCCAATGGCGTATGTATACAGGAATGAAGAGCGTCTTATGGTTGGCTCTATTATCATGTTTGAGTTGGGCACACACTTGAAGTATACAACCGGCCTTGATTCATCTGCGGGGGTGGCGAGCAACAAATTATTGGCGAAAATCGGTTGCGGTATCAATAAACCGAAGAAAGTCACAGTTCTTCCCGAAGAGGCCGTACGTTACAGACTGAATGGACTGATTCCTATTTCTTCCATTCCTGGTCTTGGAGGCAACACTGGGCAGGTGCTGGCAGAAAAATTCCAAATTAAAACTATGAAGCAAATCTTCTCAAAATGGACTGAATTGGAAGAAGAATTTGGAAAAGAGAGGGCTCAGGAGATCTATTCCAAAGCGTTAGGATGGGACGTGTATCCTGTGGAGAATAAGCATTTAAAGGATAAGTACACAATGAATAAACGGAGTGGGGGTAAGTTGAGACACATTTTGTTCTACACCTAATTTCTGTGTAACCGCAGTGTTTGTGATTGTTCCAGAGGTAACTTCCATAGGTCAATTGATCAGAACTTTGCAAGACTTGGCTGGAGAAACTTTAGTGATTTTGCAGGAGGAAAAGAAGCGTTGGAAAAGAACATGCGACACGGTTGTTGTAGCTTGGAAGACAAAGGATCGTGCTGACGCAAGCAGCTCCACATTTTCACTCGCCCCCATAAACAAGATGATTGACATTAATGAAATCCTGGCTACAATCAAATCTGATGAAAAATTCAACGAAGAAAAGTTCAGAATTGTCGAACTTAGTTTTTCCCTGAAGAATTTGTACGCGATGTAAGTTTTGGATTCACTTTCAATTGTACCCTGCAAGTATTAGCAATAACAAAAAAATCTTTGGTTTTCTAGTGGTACCAAAAGACAGCAGGATGTCACTGATGGTGAAAGCGAAAGCCCTCAAGATGTCGAGGGCCTCAGCAAGGATCTGGAAGGGAAATTAAAACTCACGCCTTCTGGATTTGGCAATTTGAATTCTCAGTTGCATTCCTCAGTTCCTACGAAATTAAAGTTGCAGGTCCGTCTTCCTCAAACCATTCCAGATTTCACTTTTCAACTCATTGGTTCAATCCGTGTCAACAAAAATAAGCTAAGTTACTCCTCTGGGGAGAAGATTCCAGTGCTTCTTCCTGATCAAGTGCTGACCACTAAATTTAACGAATACAATCTTCTAAAAAACTTTGATTACAATCGTTCCCACTCTGGATTGGTCTTCGACTTTACCGCCTACGATGTGAAGAAGCATCAATACTTTTCCCAGTGGATTACGGAGAATAAGAAATCCTTAAATTGGGACGGGATTCAATTCATCACTTTTCAAGGAAGCTTCTTCGGCCTTTAAAGACTCTATTGTCCGCCACCCAAGGAGAGTGGTCGACATATGCCATGAATGTTAATGGCATCATATATCTTTGGGATGAGCAGTTAAACAGAGCTTCAGTAGTTGGAGGAAACGTAGCGGTTAAAAGTACATACATCGGTTTCTTGTTCGAGAAGCTGGTCACTGGTCATGAAAATGTTGGACCTTACGTTGATGGTACCTCTCAGGTATAGACACAGTATTCTAGCTGTTTTTACAGAGGCGTGTCAATTTAATTTATCTTACAGACCTTTCCGGTACAAAAAGTAAACTTTGGGAAACATGGGCTGTTGGTAGGCGTCTTTTCTTTGTCACGTTTTTGTGCTTCGAAAGAAGAATTCTACAAATAAAACAAGTGTTGTCTTTAACGTTTAAGGTTTTGGGGCATGTTGATGCACAAGATGAAGATGGTGGCTTCGTACAGATCCAGGTGGAACTAGATAAGGGACATTTAGTCCAACGTCGTCCATACATCTTGGTCGAAAGACAAATGAAGTTGTGGGCCCAAGCTGTGGTGTCAGGTTCGAAAAGTGTCGTCGTGGGCACAAGAAATCCCAGATTCGTGATTAAAGAAGTTAAAAAAGTTTCTATTGCCGAACTGTCTGCTGATATCAACGATGAGAAAAAGAAGCACTGCTTCGTCTCTCTTGATCGCATTCTGGACTGGATTAAGGAACATTTGCAGGTTGGTCTAAGTCTAAATGTTCTTTGCATCAGGAACGTTTGGATTAACATAATATTCTTTGCTCTAGGAATCTAATCCTAAAGTGGTCAAGAAATTCTCTTGGGTTCCTGGACAGAAATATGTTTATTGCTCTGAAGTCTACCCTTCCGAAATTGAAAAACTTATCGTGCCAAAGCATTACTTTAGTCATTAATCAAACCAAAATTAACTGAGTTTACATTTTAAACTTTCTTAACATGTCTTTTAAACTTATACCTGGCCTATCAAGCATGTACAGTCGTTACTATAGACGATTTTAAATGTAAAAATTTGCAGTATTAATGACGGGGCTGACACTTTCAACTGTGTCCTGAGATTGAGTAGACGTTCCTTCGTCGCTGCCTGAAGTTTCCTCGTCCAGTACTACTTGGACGTCAGCCTCATCAAAAATCAAGTTCTCATCGACCCCTTCAGGGTTGGTGGTGGTAACAATTCCGTTGATGTCACTCTCGGCTTCTGCAATTAACCCTTGAATCTCATAGAGGTATTCTCCTGCCTTTTGCAACTGCTCCTCAGTACCCGTTCTAAAAAAAAGTTGTTGCAAGACGTGAACTACTCATTTAGTGATGAATTGATCGTACCGTGCAACTTTTTCATGGGCTGCATACTTCTCAAGCAAATTCTTCACCCTAGATTTGGCTGTCCTAACAGACAAAGCAGGCCCTGCTCCGAGGTCCTGCTGTACATCCGCGACAACATCTTTCCACATGTCCTGACCAAACTTCCAAGGGTTGCGCTTAATGGCAGATGAAAGAAGAAGCAGGTCCTTAGCAATTGACATTCCCAACCGTTCTTTTCTTTGTTTCTCCTGCTGACAGAGCAATTGCTAAGGAATAGGAATTAAAAATTTAATTGTTTGTTCCTTACCTGCGACTCAGTTTCCTGCTGCTTCTGTGCTTTTGGCCGATTATTAGTTCCCTTGGTCACTTGTCGTGGGCCCTGTGACCTGGGGACGGCTCTTTTAGCACCTCCCATGTCGTTGAATAAGGGTCTTATGGAGGTAGGTACTGGACAATTGGTTTAACTCTTGAAAATAATTCAATTCAAGAAGGGGACACAGATCGGGAGGAAAATAGCAAAACAAGACAAAAGAAAAGGAGAAGAAGAAGAAAGGCTTTAATTTAGAGGGATTTTTTTTGAATTTGCCAATGAGGCTGAATTCGCGAATATCAAAAATTGGGGTGCTTCGAGATTATTTTCACTTATAACTATTTATAAGTCGTGACTTATACTTAAAATTTTAGGTAACCGAAATGACGTATAACCTTGGTTTATAAGTTATAAGTTATAAGTCTTGCAAAAAAGTGCAGGAACTAACTGTCTATTATTATATTTATCTGTCAAGAAGGTGCTTAAAAGGTGATCACAAATAAATCCTTTGAATCACTTCGAATTGTAAAGTACACGTTTCGGTTTCAGCATCCAAAGTTCCGAGTCTCTCATACCCCCTGAATAATATTCAATTCTCCGAAGCATCCTTTCGTCGTGGAATTACAGAATACATCTTGAGATAATAACAATTTGGTGATCGGGCTCAGTGGATGTTGAATGTCGATGCACAAAATCATCCAGGTTTTTAAGCCATTTTTACGCTTTAATAATGGAGCATGTAACTAAATTCTACTTTCTTATATCGCGATACGTGACTTGGCATATCATAGATTTTGGTAATCGTAGTAGAAAATATGAACCAAACAAGGATTCTGTAGTTACGTTGTTGTCTATCTATCTTCTTCATTAAAAAATCAAACCGTTTAGTTGAATTAATTTAGTAGACCAAAGGTTTGTGTAGGATGGTGTAAAGTAAAAAAGTCAAGTAGGTGTTCATCCTTTATAGGAATTCCTATAAATGTTGTGAATATTTTGGAGTCGTTCGGATTTTAGATAAAAGCAACTAAATAAATGTTATCACTTCACTATTGAAAGTCGAACCAGTTTGTGCTTGGCCAATTGAGTGAGCTTATCTGTCCACTTGATGCCCAAGTCCTTATTTGGTCCTGTATGTCATAAATCGCAAAAATCAGCTTCTTTTTTTGCAATGAATAAGTAAGATGAAAATCTTACATTAGAACAGAGGCATAGTGAGAAACGTGTAAAAATGCATAGGGATGTTGGATGAACCCTGTTCAGTTTTTTCAACTCTTGGATTTTTACGCAGTACATTGCATTGTATTGGGCCGCTGTCCAGAACGCACCCATCCAAAAAGAAATGGAGAAAGAAAAGTGCCAATTCTTTCCAGACAATTTAAATGAATGGGGTGATGTAATGGGGTGTTGAAGTTGATGTTCATCTTACTCTTCGTTCATGATTAAGTTATTTATGAGAAAAAGAAACTCCTATTAACTCCTTTCGACATGACATAGACAGCGTTAACCATCTTACATGTCATTTATTTGTCAGTGAACTGAATTTGATACTCTTCTCCTCTTTGTCATTTTAGATTTTCGTATTTTTTGCTGTATCTGTGACAAAATGGAAAAGTCTGGGACATATCAGTTTTATTGTGAAAAAGTTGACGCATAAGAAGTGACTTCTGGCAAAGCATTACTACAGTTTCGTTGGAATAGTTTTGAATTCCCAATGGATTAGCCTTTAAAAAAATAATTAGCGGAGTGTACAAAACAAGGCAATTAATATTTCTTTAATTCAGTAGAGATTGATAACTCTCCTTCATCATCTTTTCCAACAAGATAAATTATGAATGAAGAATGGGCTATTGATTCAACCATTACAAACACATAACTTTGCAATAATTCATGTGTAAAAATGATGATAATGAATTTCCGAAAGGTGTATAATGAGGGATCATTTTCTTAATGAAACATATTATTCCGTTTCCTGATAAAAATCTTACCAAGACATGTACATTTCAAGCAAGTGAAATTATGAGTACCTTTCCCAGATTTATGACTGCTTGCCTGGACATGCGTTTGCTTGCAAGTTATAACGTGGCAAAATCCAGATAGGAGATGAATATTATAGCAGCATGAATATTTTGATGACTTTACGTCTTTCTAATTGTAAAATGCGAGTGGACGAGGTGAGAATTTGAATTCAGGTTCAAGCTCAATTCAAGTTTGTATAATCCCATTCTCAAATTCGTGAATGAAGAAGACCAATGCTCATGTTGAATATTACGCTCAAGTGATCTGTCACTCGTATTGGCTTTTAACGTCAATCAGTTGGTTTTATTGTAGACTTAAAGTGTGAAATATTTATTCCTATCAATGCAATTATTAATCCGAGAACATTATTTCAATTTTTCAGGTTGAGCACAGGCCTGACGGTGTTGCTTCTGCTGATGATCTCCACTTCCTGGGTTGACTGTTCTTTCAAGTCTATGAGGAGTAAAGAGGTAAATGGAAATAAAATGATGATGCTTTTTGACATGACATTGATTACGTTCCCTCTAAATAAGAAATTATTATCATGCTCCTTTACTCGAAATTTGCCATGTGCCACAATGACGTGAAATGATGCACTTTGATTGTGCAGCTTTTACAAAAGACTTTATTGTTCTATGTCTTTTTGCTTAGCAAAAGTAAAATGGCAGAGGAGGGAAGAAATAATGTACGTCTTCAAGTGTGACAAGGTTAAAGACGATGGAATAAATTGCACACAAAGACGTGCATTATTATTGATCATTTCATTCCGAACCGACAATAATGAATGAATAGACTGAATAGTCAAAAGTCACATTACAAGATGAAATATGCAGGGTTGACTCCTCCAATTTAATTTAATAATGGAAGGTTCAATGGGAATGGAATGGAGCGACCACCATCGAGCTCGAGCTCGCATGTTGATGGAATAGCAGAGCTAAGAAAGCATAGCAATAATCGTAATTATTGTTCTAAAGGAAAAAAATAAACTTTTCATTTCTTAAATCAAAAAAGTCAGGTACAAATAAGTAAAAGTGGTATTAAATTATCTACAAACAAGCTAGTCATTCAGTTCAAACTACGTCTTTGGTTTGGTCCTTCAAAACCTGGATTTGAATACAAAAACGAAATTTCTAATCTTCCTTTAAAAATTGTTTGTGGCTTGAGGAAAGCCAACTGTCAAATCTACCAGTATTTTACACTTTTGATTTTAAACTTCGGCGTATCCTTGTTGTTTGGTGTCAGACTCACAACAGACCAACCAAATTTTAAGTCCAACGAGTTGATTATCTATTGTTGATAGGTCTTAAACACTTACACAAGACTTAGGAGACGTCTCATCCTGAGAGAAAAGTCTGATTTTGTTATACAAGACATCTGCAATTTAGTTTCTTTTCTACATTTTGTCAGAGAAAAAAGAAATGTGTGGACTATGTAACTTAATTAGCAGAATTCACAGAAAGATCCCCTTTGTTATAGGCTACCTAACTATAATTCTGAGCTTGTTAGCTGTGAGAAAATTGGAGAAAGAGAAATTGGAGCTAGGAGAAATGTTTTCAGTCGAGTCAATCGAAAAAAGACAACCGCAATTTCAACCACCTTTTTCTTGTAATTGTACAGAGTGGTCTTAATCCATGATGCAATCATCCCTGCCTGAACATCTCTGGTTACATTCAACAACAAATTTCTATAGTAGTGCGTGCAGGTCATAGTCAAGAGCCCAATCAATCGTCCCACTTAACAAACAGCAAACGGGAGCATTAAACAAGACAGGAAAAACTGCTGCTCCTCAATCCTTCAACAAAAAACCCTTATGTTCTGTAATAAAATCTGCAAATTAGGCTGCCTGCCTGCAAAAATGTGATTGAATATAAAACGAAAATGATGAACCTTTCAGACTTCCAATTATGCAAATCCAAGAGACTGATTAGCAATTTGAAAGAATTTGAACCTCATTGAGTTCCACGTTTCGTGGTTTTTAATTGAGAACTCAACTGAACTCACTCATTATTGATTACACACACATTCTCCAAGACCTGAATCTGATGGACTTCTTGTTATCCTCTCAACCAGCTTTTCTCCTTCTTACTTCTTAAGGCTAATATTCTACCAGAACAAAGGCAGTTCGTTATAAAAGTGATTGTTCAAAGAAATCCAACCCTAAATCTTAAATTAAATTCGGCATTTTATGAAGCATTAATCTCTTATCGGTAGAAAAATCAATCAAACACGTTTTGTTTCACGCAATAAACTAAAGACAAGACAAGTCTAAACAAAAACTGTATTATTTAATCAGATAAATAGTATTTTTAATCTGCCTTCGTGATCACACATCACATCAAGTTTTGACAATCATTTCATTTCATCCAGGCTCAGAAATTTGTTACACAATTATTGCACTCATCTTTTCTTACTTTGTACACTTCATCATTAAAATCGCAGAATGTCAAATCTTCTTGAAATGAAACAATGGAGACAAGGAAATAAAAATGAAACTACAAGTATATGACTGATTTAGTCAGTACAATTGAGACTGGTGCACTCGATAGATAAACCTTCTTCTTACCGAAGAATGTTAACGAATCCATCATTAATTTAAACTTTAAAAACAGTCGAAGAAGGGAATTTAATAATTTTGCATTCTTTCTTTCAGGTTAAAATTCGAAACAAACGTGATGGCACTTGGTCTGAATGGTCACCCTGGGGACCGTGTTCTCGAACTTGTGGGTATGAGAAATACTATGTTTGATTAAAAAGCAATCATTGTCTTAATTTGACATAATACCTCATCTCCACAGGGGCGGAATAAGAACACAAGCTAGAATTTGTCAAATCAGGTAACTTTTGCATGCTTCTTCAATTTATAGTAAAACAATTTTCGCCAAAATGATTAGATTACAAAATCAAATTACTTTTAAAAAGCAGCATTATGAAAAGAAAAGTTGTAACATTTTTTGCTTATTTGTCTATGTGTGAAGTCTTGGAGTGACTGAAGTTCAACAGGAGGCACGATCTCCTCAATTACAGATCACGTTCACCTTAATCTTATCATGCTAATATGAAATAGTTTCTTGATACTCTGTGCTAATGCAATCGTTTGTTTGTTTGTGTGTACTTTAATCGAAAAAGTTTCGCTTTTTGATTTTCTTTTGTCTAAACAAATAAGTTTTGTAATAACATTGTAATATCCTTGTCTTATATATTCGTGACTCGTTCTTGTTTTTACGGTTGTTGGCTAACATGAAGTACGTACGTGAGGTTCACACATTCAAACCAACTAGCGATCCAAAACAAACCAAAACCATCAGGGTTTTTTAAGAAAAAAATTCTATGACTTCTAATTTAATTTCCATCTCCAGTTTTTACCCAAAAATAGCCATCATCTTCTTGAGAGACATTTTGCTGAAAGGTGCAATTATAATGTACTTACGATATGATAAGATGAGAACTGACACATATTCAGGAACGATAAGACTTTAATACTTTAAAAGGGAAAACTTTTTTTTATGAAATGAGTGGAGTCAACTGCTTAACTTTTTCTTAAACACTTTCTTCTTCCTTCTTCCGTATATATAAATTAAATTTAGAATTTCAGTGAACGACAGATATGAATTTCATGCCATCAGCCAAAACAAAGCCACACACATGCAATGCACACATCTCATTTTAATGCTTAATTTAATTTCAGACAAGTCAAAGGGAACCCTGTAATTTTGTAGCACAAATTTACAAAATAATACGACATGATCCAAAAAATGAACTCGTGCTTGCCACAAATTTTAGATTATATTTCCGCCTAATCACTGGAAGATTATCATTATCATCTTATCCTTCGGTGGGAGAGAGGAGGGAGGTAATCATCATCAAACATAATCAAATTGTTGGCAATAATTTGTCCGCAGCCTGCAAATTTACGACCGACTTACTGAATTGTAGATGCTTAATACAAAAGTTTAGCCAGGCAGTCACTATTCTCATCCTCAAGGCATAATAAAACTGATTTGTTTGAGTGTTCTTAATACTCCGAATAAATTGGATTGAGATGCAGTGAGTTTGCCTCTTCTTTCTCAAAAGTATTAAAACATGAAATGATGCCACCTTTCCTTTCAGATCCACTTTTTTACCTCTCTTTATGACTGACACTTTTTGTTTGAGGCCTACCGAATAAATAACTTTAATGTTTCTTCACATTTATTATATGCTGGTCTAATTCCATCCTCTCTTCTCTTCCGGATGATCATATGTAAAAATGTGATGTACTGTCTTGCATTCATAAATTGTTTACAACGCATAATTGAAGTGTGAAAATCGAGGCCAAGCTGTATAAAAGGTATTTATAACATTACCAAATGTTTTCTACATTTTTTACAGAAAGGACAAGTCGACGGACGACGTGGGAGATGACCCGAGGAACTATAAAAATGTTTCCAGTCGACACTGCGAGGGTCATGCGGGGCGACATCATATATGCAATCTTGAGGTAACAACGTTACGTGAGCCTTTGGTATTTATAAAGCTTGCCAGAATCTCACTTTACTTTCTCCAAGCATTTTGTGTGAACTCATCCGAATCAGATTGCAAGCAAAAGAAGAAAGAGGAATGAAATTCTGCTATTTAGACTTGACTCTACGCACAATGAAATATTCAAGAATTTCAAGATCGCATAAATATTTCTGTAAACTGTGTGGGAGATTATGTTCCTCCAATTCGATTATTCAAATGCATTTACATTTAGAATGGCAGTCTGCCAGAATCATTACCAACAATAATAATGCTCTGCTCAAGCACTTCTCTCTTCTCTCTCTTCGGTTAAAAACTTAGCCAAATTGAGTGCCACCACGAATGAGTTCACAGGAGATCCGTTTGAAATTGAAAGTGCGTGTGGGTGGTTCGGTTTAATTCAATCTCATTACTGAAATACAATCCAAGTACATCGAGTTCAGGGTTAAAATTTACAGGAGTCAAGTCAGGGATGAGAAAGCCCATAATTTGCCAGATTTAAGTATCTAATTCAATTTAGCCGAATAACTCTCTGGATAAAAACACTTCTCTTACATGCATTTATGGAACGTTTACTTGCCAAAAATATACGCATCTACACCACACGCACAAAATGGTAGTTTACCATTCTTCTTCTTCTATGCCTTTCAGGAATGTCCAGGAGAGACAATTGACTTTAGAGAGTCGCAGTGCAAAGCGTTCGATAACAGAGCGTACATGGGCAAAGTGTACAGTTGGGAGGCCTTTGTTGACGGTAAGAAAGAAAGGAAACCTTCCTTTTACTTTTCCAAGCATGACGTCCTTTTCCGGCAACCTGTCTTCCTTCGTTCATTCATTCCTTTCTTCCTCCACACTTTTACTTTCTTTCAATATGGTTTCTTTAAGCATTTATGTCCCTTTTTACATCACATCATCATATCTCCGATATAATATCAATGTCAAATTCTACATGCCAACATTTCCCTTCTTTTTTGTGCGATCTGTTCTTTTACATCGTGCTTACCTGACCTTTCCATCTTTCTGTGTGTGTGTGCGTACATCCTGGAATTTTTATCACTTTCTCTTTTTCCATAGAGAGGACTCCATGCGCCCTCACTTGCCGAGCGAAAGGGTTTCGCTTTTTCGCAACATTAAACAAGAGCGTGATTGATGGAACTCCTTGTAATGCAGGCAAGTCACCCGGGATTAATCCGAATCGATGCATTTCCGGACTCTGCATGGTAAGAGAAACAAAAGAGAATGCAGCAAATGATGATGTCCTCAAAACACTCCGAGTATTATGATCATTAACCATTTTGTTGATGGTTGGTACAAAGTGATGAAATGTATGGCATAACTTTTTTGGCATGACGGTGATGTTGTTAATTAACCAAAATCCTCCTTTTGTTTATACACCCATCGGATCCACCTTTCATAACAGAGACGCAAAAGACGTCAGTGATTTGATTGCCTACGGAATAGTGCAGTAATTGTCATCAACAGGGAATATTAAATTTGTGGATGTAAAGCGGTCCATAAACATGACAACAAGCGGGGCATACTTAATTGGAAGTTATTGATATTTCCCTTCGTCCTTCCTACCCCTTCCCCTTCTACTTCTGGCGGATATTAGTTAGTTTTAACATAACAAACAAGATCCGCAGTAGTGAAAGGAAAGGGTTTGTCTGAGAGCGGATGCTGTTGGCATGGCATAGTTATGGATAAGTGGGGTGGACTGTGACAGCTTTATTGGGCTCATAACAACATGCGTAAACAAAAAAACTTTTGACGGTAGGAGGAACGAACGAACGGTGCGGTATCGGCATCATGAGCCTGTATTGTTATTACTATTAGGCGGGTAGGCTTTCACAAAGTTTCCCGATTAGGAATTCCACGCTTTGTTTCATCCCAAATTTATCAGATCAAGGTAAACATAAAAACGAACCGTGATTACTTTCTGTATGACCGTGCCTGACTTTCTTCAAAGGTATACCCATTCATTCCTTTCAGTTGATTCGAGTTACCCTTCACCTGCCTTTTGAGTTGCGACGCTCGGCGTGACATAAATTTTTTGATTACTCATCGAAGGTCACGTATTATAATTATTGCCCACACAGTATTCCTTGCGGCTACTTTTAAAAACATGGCTTTCAAGAAAGGTGGGTTGTTACACCAGCGGCGGAAGTAGATCAAACGATCAAAGTTTATACGATTATAACGAAATCTCATTAATCCCCAGATTTTTAAATACAAAGATCATGTTTTTAGTATTAACATGTTTGGGGAAATTGGATAAGAATCGCATCGCACGTATAGAAAATAAAGTTGTTAAAGGAGGTAGATGATTTCAGTCAGATAAAGTTGATAACGTCAATATCGTGATAAAAATCCTGGAGAACTTGTAAGAGAAGAGAAAGCGAGACATGGTTTGCGGGTTTGTTTGCCATTCGAGATGCCATCTTACAACCGCTCGTGCAGCGAAATTAAAGTGGTTAACTCTGATTCCGATAGTTTGCATAAGATTGCAGAAGACCACTCCATCGTTCTTTCTCAAGAACGCAGTTTTTTAAGACAGAAGGAGCTTTGGGTTTACTGCGAGTGCTTTGCCATTTTCTCCTCAGACGCTGGTAGAACGCAGAAAGATGAGGAACAACGCGTCGTCGTCACGTGCATATTTTGCTTGAGAGAAATGAAATGAGGGTAGATAAATAAATAAAATTGATACGGTGCACAAGGCAAGCAAGCATTAAGCTGGAGGTGAACTAAGGTGTATATTATTAATGAGCAATAAATCTTCATACATCGCCCAGTAGCCTTCTTCGTATTATTAAATGCGTCCCCCCATTCTTCATTCTTTAGAAAAAAGAAAGAGAAAGGATTAGGTATTTTATTTTATTTTATACAGGTTGCAGTTGTTGCACCACTCTGTATGCCGTAATGGAATTTTAAGCTTAAAATCTGTTGCATAATACAATCTACAACACTGCTGCTTGCTAATGCAGTGCAATAAGTCAGATTGTTTCACTTTCAAAAAATACAAGTATCTTTTGCCATTGACCATGATTGCACGTTTGCAGGTACACTACACCACAAGACGAGTCAAAGTAAAAGTAAGTATTAAGATAACTTTTTTGCTTAAAAGTTTCCCTTGTCGGGTCTAACGACTTGAATCTATCATCCGCTATCATATCATGATTATTGCATGCATACACAAGGCTCTACACTGTGTAGAGAAAGCAAAAAAAAACACTAGTCCACCTAATTGTCTTGGAAAGAAATTGGGGCTAGTTGAAACTGAACTTGTTTTATCTGGAAAATATTACCCTACTTTGAAAAAATCCAATTAAACTTGTCACTACACTTTAGTTTATGGTCATTGGATAGCCACATTCTCTTTCGCTTGTGGAAAATGAATTGAATTTTTGGCATTGGCTGAGCGAATGTCACAGTTTAGTCTAGACTTTTTCCTGTGGTAAAAAAGAGCTTCATTTAATAACGTAATGCAGAGTAAAAGTGTTGATGAAGGAAAATTAATTGTTGTTGACGATAGAAAATGTGTTGACTCGAGTCGACATGAAATGCCATAGAGAGCAATTTGTTCGTTCCGTCGCTTTTTCCCACATTTTTCCTTTTCTCTGCCAAGTCAAGCATTTTCAGTTTGAGTGAGGTTGGATGGTTGAGATGAGAGTGTATGTTACAGTCATTTAAAGTTAAAAAATATGAAACGAAATGGAAAAACTTTGACGATTTTTCAATTCATTTCAAGAACGAGAGGAGAATTAAATTGCTGTATTATGTCATCCTAACGGCCGTAACCTACATCCCATTCCCATCCAATCCAATCCAATTGATGACACTACACTACAAAGTCACATTTTCCTTATTATTACAACTTAAATAAATGGATAAGATGAGATTTCAGACGAAAGCCTTGGTCATGGAATGGAAAGTACACATTTTCCTCACACTTACTTTACTCAATTGAGTAAAAAGAAGTCGAAGTGCTAACTTTACTTTATTTCCATTCATTTAAATTCTTGGCAGAGTGTCAGAAAGTGCAATTTCTTTTTCGGCAACTTTGCTTGGCTTTTTTTCATAACATAAACGGAATGAAAAGAATGACGAGTCCGGTCGATGATGGTGTGTGTGCGTATGTAGGTATATGTCTAATCGGCAATGTTCTACTTTGCAAAATTTTGCCTTAAAATTTTTACGTTCTTCCTTTCCCAAGAAAAAGACGCCTCATGTCTTTCATCTTCCGTTGTTTTCCTTAAAGTCAGACTTTTAAGTCAAACATTCAGGCTGCTTGGTTTAAGCTAAAACAAACGTTCTACTTGTATACAAGTGTGCATATAAATTTTGAGCCCCGACAAAACATCCCATAAATAAACTAGCGTTAATCGACACACAAAATAATAGCTTCCTGTACAAGAATTTATTTTAAATCAATTTGTCTATTCCAATTTGCACAAATCATTCTGATTAATGAGAGTGTGAGTCTTGAGCACCAGTAAAATAAAATACTCCATTCCTTCAAAGCACGAGCTTCTCATCTTAGAGTCACACCCCAATAATATCTTCCTTAAAAGGAAAAGGAGAATGTAGTGTTGAATGCACAGAAGAGACTAAATAAAGAGGGTGGTTTCAGAAAATATGGTTGATGAAAGTGAAAATAAAACCATGATTTGACTGACTGCTTGGTGCGTTTTGTTCATGTTTGGAAGAAATATTATGAAATGAAACATGTCAGTTTGTCAGTTTCAGTTTCATAATTCCTCAGTAACTTTACTGAAATGAAATGCGATCATAATCTTCAAAAAATGTTTCTATTTTAAGACTTTTAGTAATTTTTATGCATAATTTCTCAACCTTTTCCCTGCCTTTCCTTGGAAAGCGTGCTAGGAAAACCGCTTGTTGACTGAAGTGCGTAGCATCATCAAAGTTTTGACACTAATCCCGCATCTCACTTTCCCTTATCGCTATTTCATCTATGCATCACACAATTACTTACACAAGATTACATCAAGAAAATACTTGGCTATTAATAATTATTCTTCCAAAAATCCAATTGAATAAGACACTTTAGTGCAGTTAATTGCAGTACTCACCTTGATGAATTGTTCGCCCTCGAGGCATCCCATCACATCAAGTTTTTACCAACATAACATCTTCGCTTTTCCCATTAAATAGATTGAAGGGTTCTAAAAAAGATATGAAAGTGCGTTAAATGTTAAAGAGCAAGGGTACGCACATTTTCCATGAGGTGGTCCAAATAAAATGAACCGCAGCATGCATCTAAAATCAAAATCTATCCAAGTTAACTCGTCATTTTAATCCAGTTCTAGCAGATTAACAGATAGCTATAAATGTACATATAACGTAGAAAGCAATTCAATTCACTCTCCGTGAAAGCAGATCTAAATGACACCACATAAAGTTAACAACAAGACAAGTGTGTCTCTTCGTTTGTAAGAGAATTGAATACCTTTTTGATTACGTTTGTATTTTTTATTTGATCTCATTCATTGCAGGAGAGAAAAATCACAATTGATTTCATCGTGACGCTTTTGGTGACAGTGCAGAATTGTATTCATTCTCTTATCCTACATCTCTGCCCGCTTTCCACAAATGATTTAATTTTTCATTTAAGATTTAACGTTATTTGACAGATTGACATTTATTTCAATCTTTTCTCTTGAGGTTTTAAGGGCTGTCATTTTTAATAACTTCGGTGGCACGGATTATTTGACCACTCCAAGATTATATATTTTTTCTCCAAGATTTTGATTTTTAACAATCCCTTCAGTCCTTTATCCTTTACTCCTTGACATTCATCTTTTTTATGAGAGCGTGGTCAGTCAATCCCTTTTCTTCAAGATTTATATTATTCTCTTTCGAACACACAATAATGAAATTACAATTACTATGGTGACGACCAGCGACGCTGAAGAGAGGGTGAAATAATCCAAATCGGGACAAACGAAGAAATGTCACGGTAATCAGGCTTAATTTAACTATTCAACAACCATCTGATTGTCAAATCATTCAAATTGTTCACGGGAGGGACATAAAATAGCATAGAATATACGTAACACTCTCTTCAATTGCTTTGTACCTCTGCATAATGCAGACGAGGCATGCAATGGATGAGGACATTCCATTGAACTTTCTATTCTATGATCTACGGATCAAATTCCTAAGAAGGATAGTGTGACTGCATTTTCTAAGAAAGTGCTTGATTTTTCTGGAAGACAATGACGTAAAATGTTGAATTAAATGGTTGGAAACTCACATAATGATACGAACGAACCAGCCATATTCATACAGATTTATGACAATTGGGATACTTCGCACGTGGTTTCAAATTAAGATGGGAGATTGAAGAACTCAGTCAACGTGTCCAAATTATAATTTGACCAGATAATTGTCTAGATTGAATTGATTCTATGTAAAGATTAATAGCGTCTGCCTGCGGTCATGGAATCTATTTCTATATTTTCCACAAGTCCAAGAAATTAAAACTTATCCCTTCTACTTATTTTGTTAACACGTGCGTTGCGTGTTAACACATCTTTACCTGCTTAACGATTACCGAAGTTAGTATCAAAAAGTGCATTGATGAATGAGCTTTCCATAGTGCATTGGCTTACCGTGCATAGATTTGACAGGATACGATTACAAAATTAATTCCTGACTTTTACCCGTCTTTACTTGCTTTGCTTCCGTCATTTCGTGCATGCACTTGACAATTAACGCCTCTCATTTAATTCCCGAGTTCAATGTTACATTTGCAACAACGGCTTGCAAATTAAGAGACATTCTCTCTCTCTCTCTCCAAAGTTCAACATGTCCAATCAATTGTTCAATACATTTTAGAATGCAAAATAGACCACATTGTATGCAGGAAGGTGTTGCAGCAGCAGACATTCTAAAATTATATTTCTCTATTGTCTACTTTATAAAGATAGAGACGCTTAAAGTCAATGCAATTTTGTAAAATGAACCATAGACATAAGATTCTACAAAACTCAGAGTCATGACATTGAATATTCATTCACGCTACATGCTACCGGTGTTCTGTGC
>JAQIWU010001254.1:0-17758 GCA_034696445.1 Isotomiella minor
GGCATGATGCAATATGCAGCAATCAGTATATAGGCACTATGGGGAAAGTCCTGTCCTGTTGCCTTTATATAAGATAAGAAACATGGATAGATTGAAGGTGGACCCGGCATCGAAGCACGGTTACAATGGTGCTCTGTATTCCCTTCTTTCTTTCTCCCCTCTTTTTAGTCAGGCTTTGCTTTACTTTACATACTTTACTTTCCCCTCGTCGTCCTCATCTCATCATCATAGTCATCTTCATCATGAATTCCTCTCTTCCTTTTATACTTTGCATGCAATCCATTGCATGTCTGGAAACGCCATTTATTTGACCAAACGAAAGCAATTCTTTTAATCTTTTAACAACCACAATATTAGATTACGAAGAGAGAGGAAAAGGCAAGGTGAAAGGCTCTTTCCTTGATGATGATGAAACCTTTGACTAAGGAAATAAATTGACTGATTAAGAGAAAAGCGTGAATTTGAAAAGAAAATCTTCAGGAAGTAAAGTCTGACATCTGGCCAGGAGTCAGGATATAGAGATCATCAGTTTGACTAAGAATTGTGAAGATTTCTTCTGTGAAGGTTGAACCAGAATTGAATTGAGAGTTTGGGAAGATTGGGAAAGTGAAAGTCTGAGTAAACTTCACCTTTTCTACAATATTTGACTATTGAAACTGGACCAGTTGAGATGAGACAATCTCGCTCTCTCTTCTCGACTCGACCTTGCTCTTCCTCTTTTCCTTTTTCATCTTCATTTTAAATGGATTTTCTCCGGCATGATTTTCACCGTGCTTTTCCTTCCCTTCCCTTCCCCCTTTTCTCCTCTGACCGATCTAAATGTCTTGCTCTTTCCGTTTCTGTGAGCTCATTTGTAGTAAATCGTATTTGGAAGAATATTTCAAATAAAATAAAACAAGATTGTATGTATGGGTCACTTTTTGAGAGTGGTACAACAGAACAGGGTGACAAAGGAGGAAATTCATAAACGCAAGCATCTTAAAAGACGAACTGCATTCAGGATCCTAATGCAACGCCGCTATTATTATTAGTTTTATTGCTGCATTTCCTGTTTTTATACGCTTGATTTGTCGACACTAAAACTTTCTCAACTTCCCTTTTCTTCCTTTGTCTCTCGATCCTTTCTTTCTCTTTGCTACAAGCAATAAAAATGGAGGTAGAGAGAAATTGGAAGGAGGGAGAGTTCGTTCGTGAATTGTGCCCACATTAAAGATGAATGAAGACAAGATTGTTTGGGGGTTGAGGAAGGAAAGCATATGAAGTCGTCTTCAGAGTCGATTCGATTTCTTCTTCTTGTGCAAGATAAAGCAATAATGTTGTCTCGTTCTTTGGTATTATTATTGCGTTATTGCATGTTAGTACCAATGTGAGGTTATTTAAGACGATTGTTGTTGTCACTGTACGCCATTTACTGAAAATACTTAACAATCAAGAGTAGACTATTTTTCTGTTCCAGGTTACCCCGTCCCTGCAGCGACTCCTTGTATAAAAGCCATCCTCCCTGCAGAAGGGTGGACTCAGGGAGGGACTCAAATCACAATCGTCGGAGATAATTTTTTTGATGGACTCCAAGTCGTGTTTGGTTCCATGCTCGTGTGGTCAGAGTTCATCACAGGTCACGCACTCAAAGTCATCGTTCCCCCAAGACACATTCCTGGCGTCGTTGAAGTCACGCTGTCCTACAAGTCAAAGCAGTTTTGTAAAGGAGCCCCTGGACGGTTTGTGTACGCCTCGGTGAATGAACCCACAATCGACTACGGTTTCCAAAGACTTCAGAAACTAATTCCACGTCATCCCGGGGATCCGGAAAAGTTGCCAAAGGAAATCATTCTAAAGAGAGCCGCCGACTTGGCCGAAGCTTTGTACAGTATGCCCAGAAACAATCAGTTAGCCCTTGCTGCTGCACCCCGGTCCCCCGCCGTTCCGAACAATATGAGTGGCTTCAACGCTTATACTGGTCTCGATACTGGGAACTCTCAGTGGAACGACGGTAAGATCTTGTCTAACCACTTAGGATGACACGATGAGACGTGTGTTTGTAACTGTTTGATTTTGATGGTCAGGTTTTTTCTTCTAGAAGAGTACTCGGTCGTGGGTGGAGGTGGGAGGGGGAGTCATCATCATAACCATCATCACCTCTCAAACGGCGCATTAAATGGCACAAGTAACAATAATAACAATAACAACTCTTCATCCACCGGTTCCTCCCCGCGATCCTCCTCTCATGGGGCAGGGGGCTATGCTTCCTCCAACGCCTCAACCCCTCATTCACACTACAATTCTAATGGAAATTACGCCACCATGTCACCTCCTTCAATGTCCTCTGCTGCCATATTTAATGCTGCGGCTGCTGCTGCCACCTCATCACGTAAGAGTGTACACTTAATGTCATTCATTTAAGGGTTTTGTAATTCCAGTACGATTTCTGTATTTCAGCATTGCGAAGTTGTCTTTGGTTCAAGCATGCTTAAAAAATGAAGTCATTCATCATATCTTCGCACGTCGCAACGTTTTTCGGACATAATTACTATCCTAGTATGAGTCAAAGTCTAAATTAAGCTGTGTACCATATTATACTCAATATTAACCATTCTCCGTCAAAATAATAATAATCATATCCATTATGCAAAAAAACAAGTAGAACAATGTAAATGTGTAAAATATGTAAATATTCAGACATGTTTGCTTACTGTAAAAAAAGTTAGTTAAACAGACATAGCATAAGAACTTTCGATTCTCTAGAGATTAGCATATTATGGACATTCATTGTACGAAAATGAAAAATGCGGCCATATCACTAACTATTAGAACTTTTAAATGTCTTCAAATATAGTCACAAAAATTAGCTAGTGAGTAAAATCATTGTTACAATTCAATCGACATATCTCCAATCCAAAAAGGATTCTATTACACTGTTGGATATTTGATATTTCCAAATACTCAAAAGTCTATTTCTATTTGGTTGCAATTATTGATCAAGTCGAATGCATCATTCTTTAAAAAACCTATTTGGTCAGATTACTTTCTCTTCGCAAAATACGATTGAAAGCTTGAATGTGCCAAGATAATGTAATTTCCGAAATCAAATTCGTGTTTGTCATGCTTTCGTACTTTTCAATCAAGATCATTATCCTGAACAAAGAAATAGGGAAGAAGGTTATTGTTATTATGCTTGCTAACATATCACAATGCAGATAGGACAGAACATGAGACAAACTGTGTAAAGATAAATGCTATGATTTTAATTCTGAGTCAACTTGTTAGTTCCTATACTCCTAATTCTGGAAAAGTATTATCGTTCTAGTCTCATCTCACAAAATATTCTTATTTTTTTCATTTTGTTTTTGTAGAATACCAGACAAATCCCTATTTTTGTATCTATCGAGTAGAAGGAAGCTTGCGAGAGATATCATGTCGGAGTCTAAACCTTAGTTTGTTTCTAAATAGTAATTGAGATTAACCACTCTAACAACAATTGGATATATCTATGATTATTGTTAGTTCTATGTATGTGTGTAATGTCATTACTTATCACAGCATAATGATACATATTTAGGTATAATTTTATATAACGTATTTTTAATTATTAGCAATAAAACCACTTTATTGCCACCACCCGAAAAATAATAAAAAAGTTCATTATTATGCCAATTGACTAACTACTCCAATTACTCAGGTTTAAATTTTGATTTTCAACACATAGAATTTATTTAATACTTCATACTTTGTTATAAAACATTTCATAATTTTTGTACAGTTGGCTACATGCTTTTGTTCATACATACTTTTTGTTCTTGATTATAGACTACAATAGGTTTGGATTTTGATTCTAATGACATGATACTTTTACAAAAAATACAGAGATCAATATATTGAGAATTTTCTATAAAAAATGGATTTCAGTCAGACTGAATTAAAATTCATCATGCCTAATACCTTCAACGGTTAGGAATGACTTAAACAAAGTGCATAGGGTACTTGTCCACGAAGAACTGATTTCTCTTCATAGCATCATTAAGACGATCCAAATCCCCGAACAACTCTTCCTTCCCCTCTGTCAACGTTTTTGCTCTTGCAGCAGCCCAGTGTGCGTAGTAAGTAGGCGCAGGGATCTTGACGCTTTTGGCGCATCGCATGTACATGTAGCATAGGTAATAGGTCATTCCTTGGATTTGATCTGCAGTGAACCCAGTATCATCCCACAAAACGTGATACCGAGTGGGTCGACTAGTTCCCTGTTGTAAAGTACAAAAAGTAATTCACCGAAAGTGTTACTATAAATTGGTGAACGTACCAGCATTCCTCTCTGAGAGCAGAGGTAGAAATCCATCTCTGTTTGATGGACGATTTCCTGATCCACAACAGTCCCTGGTGGAGGATTCTCAATCTACAAATAATCATTTTAATTCATATTGTTACAAATGTCAAAAAATAAACGAATCTCACTCTACCTCCCCGGAAGCTGTTTCGTAGAAGAAACGAGTCTTGTGTCGCTGAAATATGAAATTACAGTAGCGGTTCACTTTTTATGGAAGCTCAACTGACCTTCTGAACAGTGATGAATGTTATTTGTGGTTCATACACCTCCAAATTATTGTCGCGTCCGAACTTCCTGCAACCTTCTCGAATTGCCATCATTTCTACGTCCAAAACCTGTAAAAGTGAAGGAATCGGTATGTCGTGAGCTGAAATGTTCCCTGTGTATATCCTATTACCTCCGGGAATTGTCCTTCCCCCACTCCATCCCGGTAGTAGATAATTTTTCGAGGAAATGTCCCATTTGTTTCTCTCTTGAATGTGTTCAGAAATTTCTCAACTGTAACATCCAAATCCTGAATTACTTCTGCTGCGCCTTTCTCAGCTTTCCTTTGAGCTCGAATGTCCATCATGAAAGGCATCCCGGTTCTGTCAATGCTGCCTGTGATGGCGGCAAAGCTGGGATAAGACTTGCCACCGTCCAACTTTTTGCCCGGAGGAGGATGTGTGACGTCTATAGAAATGGCTATTTAAACCTTAATATCACGTTGGTTATCAATGACAAATTTACCTCCCCCAATAATGAGCATTGGGCATGTCAAAATGTTAATTTTCTTCAGGTCATCGATGGGTGGTGGTGAGACGACGTAATTGATTCCTTGTAATTTGCTGTTGATCTTGAACAAAATGTTTTGCACCGTTGACACCAAACGTTTAGAGTTGACAACATTATTTGCAGCGACGCATTGTGTTAAAATCCCAGTCCCCGTCTGTAGTTCTGAGGCCTGTTTAATCTGGCCGTATAGACTTGAATTTTTCTTTGGTATTACGACAACCACAATGTCGCAACCTTTGAATTGTTCGTTGAAAGTTTGGGTAATCACTCTCACATTCTGGGCTGCATTTCCATGTTCATTAAGTTTGTCGTTTTTGGTGGTAAGTGGGTGTTGTTGAAATTTCAGTCCTTTCTTAGCTGCATTCTCCTCCAGCAACTTCACAAAATAACTGAAAACAACACACTAGACTTGACTCACAAGCCTCGGTTAGGGATAATTCTTATTACTTACTCTATGTCTTCGTCGTCAAGTTTTCGCCAAATACGACCTTCGAGCACTTGGCAGTCTCCTGCCACGAACAATCCCCAACTCTTGATGTTTGTTGGACGAAGGAAGTCAAAGTTGTCTCCATAAGCGTCCCATTGCCCACCTTCAGGAGTTATCAATGCATCGCCACGTCCTTCATTTTCCTTGTAAGTATATAGATAAAATAAACACGAGCCCCTTATGAGAAAACATTTGAAGCGTCAATAATAGTACCTGCGTCCCTTTACCGTATCGAAGCGTAGGAGGCTCCAAAACTCGAGCTTTCGTAAATCTAAGCATTTCATGGGACACCTTGATGCCCAGTTCTTCTGTTATCTTCTTGCTCGTTTCACTATCCACCAGCGATTTTACCTATTTGAAAAGATATAATTGCATTGAGTTCACAGTTCATTAACTAATTGAGGATGTGCTTCTTCAAGATCAAGATATGTATGTACCTCTGAATCTATTTCTGCCTTCAGATCCTTTGGTTCCTTTTTGGCTTGTAAAAGCATATCCGAGGTTTGTTTGTCATCTAGCTTTTTTCGATAGCTTTGTCCCTTCTTTATTTGGCAGAGCTGGATAAGTGTTTAGTTTTAGATATTGAACAAAATTTTAACGTCTCAAGTTACCTCAAGTGGAACCTTCTTGTTTCCTTTTCCTTTCAGGAGGAGAACAGGTCCTTTTGGATTTTTAAGTATCCGGTTGTACTGAATCTCGTAATAGTCCATAATCGACACTTTTTTTTGTTCTTGTTCCCAATAGAACGTGTCACTTTCCACTGATTTTGGGCCAATGCCTTCAACGACACCAGAGAACACTCGGACTTCATTCTTCAAGATCTCCATTCGGTATTTGATCCGGAGTCCTGTGAAATGGAAACTTGACAATGTGATTTTTGACTGTTTGAAGAAACGCACCTTTCAAAAATTCTTCCCCTTTCATCAACTGCCAAGGCTGCCAAGTCATGCGATCTTCTACATTACCTCCACCCCACAATTCTTTAAGTGCCTCAGAGACGAACGTATCCTTTACGAACGCACAATTTGCAATGTCCGCTGTATAAAAGAGGAGTGTGTCATTCAATCATTTGACCGCCTTAATTAATAGAGAAGTTGAAGTTACCGCAGAGGTAGGGGCGCCAGCCCATTGCAATGTTTGCCGACACGCCTCTCCAACAAGTGAGGTTACGTCCGATCTGCTTGATTTCGTCCGAGTCGGCTGGCCATTTTATTAGGTTCGACCTCCCCAAAGGAACGAAGAGGTAGTCAGGTAAAGCTTTTAGCACGGCATTGTAGAATTGCTCGATCGCTACTTTCGAGCTTGGATCGATGCGAAACTTTTCCCAAGTTCCAGTCCTCTGCAATTCTTGATTCATTGCGAATGTGTCCACTTCTCGTCCTGTGGGCTGGAACGTGACCTTGATTATGCCGTTGTCTGTCTCTTGCAGCATTTCTTGATTGACTTCGTTCAAGCGTACGAGATGAATGAGCGGGATTGGGGTTGGGAAACTTTCGAGTCGTCGAGTCGAGTAGACATTGTTATTCAAATCTGAGAAAATTCCGTAGAATTCGAATTCTGTTCGGATTTTACCCATAAGGGTCTGCAATATCAGGGTAGGGATTGGTTTTGGAGGTCCTTTTTGCTTAGTTGCTTCCAAGGTCCCATCTCCTCTGCCCCCTTTTTTCTTCCCCCCAGACTTCTTTGTTTTTGCATCCCCTCCACTTTGCCCCACTCTTTCCATTGACACTTCGTAGTGATGTATGTTTTCAGGGAGAAAACTTTTGTCACCGACGTTTTCCAACTCGTAATGATTGACACTTAGGTCAATCCTTGTTTTCGCCAGCTTAGCTGGAGGTCCTTCGAACGAGGGTATGCAGCCTTCACCTTTTTCGTAATGCTTCCACCTCTGGTCATTATTCTCCAGAGCCTTTCCTCCATCCCCCATCACATGGTCTAGTCGGATCTCAGTCCACTTCAACTTCTGTCCAGGTCCACGCCAAGCCCCTCCACCTCGACCTCCCCTTCCACCACCTTGAAAACCTCCTCGATCACTGCAAGCCATAATGAGATGCTATCATTGTCAATGCTAATTATTTGCAGATGTACGTTTAGGTCGAGAACTTGCCTTTGGTTCCATCCGCCTCTACCTCTGTCACCACCACCACCACGTCCTCCTCCAAATCCTCGGTCTCGTTCTTCATAACTAGAGTGATTGCCTCCTCCTCTTCCACCTCGACTAGGTCCACCGCCTCCTCCTCCTCCAAATCCTCTTGACTGACCTCCTCCACCTCCTCGTGGCTGGCCACCTCTGTATCCTCTCCCACCTCCTCCCCCTCGTTCAGACTGTTGACCACCCCTGAATCCCCTCCCACCTCTACCATCTAGAAAAAGACACGAGTCTCATTAAGAACCTTTTATCAAAAGTATGGGACTTAAATAAATCCTTACCTCCTCTTCCTCCACCTCTTCTTCCACCAGCACCCCTTCCAACTTCTCTCCAATCACCCCCGTCGTCTGCCATGATGATATAGATATCACTTCTTGTTACTTTGATTGACTGTTGTCTTCTATCGTCAATCCAAAACAAAACTGACGATGTCTATCCAAACGAGTCGGATCCACTTCAAATCCATCATCAACGTTTCGCCAAGAAAAAAGCCAAACGTTGAGTCGAATTGTGGGTTGCCGTGGTGCCTTCTCTCTCTCATATTTGCAGCACAATGCTCCTCCTTCGCTTGTCGCCGAGCTCCAATCTAGTGCTTCTACGTGCAAATTTCTGCACTGTTTTTAGCTTAGCACATTTTAACACAGTGAGTTTTATCATTGTGTGCATCCTTTTGTGCAAATTATGTATATGCAACGTTTTTTTCATTCTGATATGATCTTGACTCATGACTATAAAATAATATTTGGTCTTATCTACGCCTTTGGATTTAGCATAGAAATGCAATGGAGTGGGACACAAAGCCGTGTGATGTTTTGTTTTTATTCGCAACATATCTCGGATGACATATTAATTGCATATCAAGCTTTGTTGCATATTAATTTAACCCACATGCATGAAATGGCCTGGTTGATGCCTTATGAATTTTATGAATTAGATCTTATGGCTTCTACAGGCACTAGTATCACCTTGCCCCTAAAATCGAAAATAATTCACTAATTGGGCTTCAAAAAAATAGCATTTTCCTTCCCATTCATGTGAAATAAAATTCCTGAACTGATTGCGAGAACACTGTCACCCATTTGTTTGCAGTTCATTTGTTTGTTGTTTGTTCATTGCGGAACAAATTGTTCAGACACGCCTTCGATGGAACATTGGGCATTCGACTTTGGTTTTTTTTTTGTAAAACTCCCTCTTCTGTAGTCAAGGGGCTGGTTATGGATACCTGCACATCCCTGTGGTATTTTTTGGAGTTCAAACAATATTGAACCACCCTCTGAGTTTTCCCAATTGCCATCATCCACTCATTTTTGGTCCAACATGTATGCCCACACGTCATGCTGTCGAGCACAACCTCAAATGCCACCCCCACTGAAGGGGAGCAACATTGCCTACCGGGACATTTGCTACGATGGCATCTACTACGAACCAGACTATCGCACTGAGCGAGCCACTTTCGCCATGTCCTGCTTTTGGGGACCAGAAGCCATTTTCGGAGTCACTCCGGGCGTCGTGCGGACTCGTGTTGGATATGCTGGATTGGGAACAGTTGCAAATCCTTCGTATGAAAAGATGTTTGACTATTCGGAAACCGTGGATGTGGAATTTGACCCGTTGAAGACATGCTATGAAACATTGGTAAACATCTTTTGGAAAAATCATGATCCGACCATTCGTTGCAGTCGACAGGTAGACATTAATTGTTCACTCTTCATTCATGAGGCTTAAACAAACTCGTTCATTTTGTCCAGTACATGTCCATCATCTTTTACCACTCTCCGGAACAACGTGAGGTTGCAGAGAGGACCCTCCGATGTCAAATGCCAAATTGGGAGGAACCCATCAAGACTCAAATCTTCCCTGCGAAGGAATTCTACGAGGCGGAGTACTATCATCAAAAGTACTTTCTCCAAAAGTACCCATTCATCCTGAACATGTTGGACATCAAAGTTGGGCTCCCCATCATTCGGTCAAAGATTGCTGCCAAGTTGAATGGCTACGTTGCAGGGTGAGTGAAAGACACAAATACTTTCTCTGACTGTTTAATAATCATCTCCTGACATAATAGGTACGGGTCTTGTGCAGCTTTTGAAGCCGAGTGGCGAAAATTGGGGTTGTGCTGTGAGCTGGTGGATTACATTCGCAAAATTGTCAAATTGAATTACAAACCAACCGGACCAGACTGCGGACTGTGCAACTAAACTCAAGCTTATCAATGACGAGAAACCTAAAAATTCTAATTAAAATGATGTCAACAAATCACAAATGAAAAGATATGGAACAATAAACCAAAATGAGCAGTATTGGGGCGAAGTAAAATTGTTGTTTTTTGATGCTTTTTCTCATAAGAAAATAAATAAATAAGAAAACGTATGAAAAACTGGAAAAATAAATAAGTGAAGCTAGGAAAGTTTTCTTATTTTATCCTGTTCGTCTGCTGGTATTGCGTTTCAAAGCTGGTGTTGTTTGTTTCTTCGGCTTAGGTCTGACTGTCCCCTGCCTCCTTCTGAAGAATGTGGCCGACTGTGGTTTTGGTTTGGGCTTTAATTGTTTCTTGGGTTTAGGTTTAGGCTTCAAATGGTAATGCTTATTTTTATTCTTTTTAGGTACTTCGAGTCCAGATCGTCGTCTTTTGGGCTTTTCCTCCCGTTTCAATTTTATGTCTGATCTTGACCTATCGCTCATCATTCCATTGGAACCTTCATTTGGCCTTTGATAGACATTGGATGCCGGGCCGGCGGGTCTGTACATGAAGGAAGACACGGGGGCAGGTGCTGCAGAATTAGGCTGATGATGCTCATGCATTGAGGACGACGAGGGTTTCTTATTGAAAAGAGTCTTTAAGGTTGACAAGGGACTAAACGGAAAGGTGATCATGCTTGGGGACTTGTCCGCGTTGTTGGTTTGGAAGGATGCTGAGTTTGCCGTAGGGTTGAGAAATTGATGACTGCTGGAAGTGTAAGACGTAAGAGTAGTTTTCTTCTTTGTCTTCTCTCCTCCAATCATTTCATTCCTGAAAGAATTGCTGCCAGACGAAGAAGAATGAGCATGAGAGGGAGTGATTTGTGGGGTATAGTTCGGTAGTGCGGAGTGTTGATTGTAGACTGCAGTCATTTCCTCCCCTGTAGTCTGAGCTCCAAAGGGTCTCACAAAATTGAACTTGAATCGACTCAGGCCTCCAGTCTTCTTTTGTTTCTTCGTCCCTTTGTCAGGGGGTGGGGCAATGGGTCTGCCTCCAATTTCTAGGAGTGGTGGTGGACCAACTGGTCGCTTCTTCTTCCCATCTTCCTCGGAAATATCTCCCTCCACCTCCTCTTCAACTTCCGGTTTCTTCTTGTCCCTTCCTTTCTCTTCCCTGATGTCTTCCTCGATTTCTTCTTGGTCCTCACCTTTGGTAGTTTTAGACTTAGTCCTTCCCTTGGACTTCTTCTTTTTCTTCGAGGACACCTTGGCCTCATCTGCCTCGTCGTCTTCGTTATTCTTGGTCTTCTTTTTCTCATCTTTCTTGCTCGTGGTTTCCTTCCGTGACTTTGTCTTTGAGGATTTCTTACTGTCTTCTTCCTCAGACGCGTCCTCATCATCGTCCCCATCATCTTGCTTTTCCTCATCCTGCTCCTCCTCCTCTTCTTCATCAGAGGTTTCCTTTGACAGACCAAACTTTTCGTCATTCTTCTTTTCTAACTTTGTCCTGACTTTGTCTTTCGGTTCCTTGATGAGAGCACTGCTTGTAGCCCACTTCAACCTGTTCCATTCATCCGTCTCAGGATTGTCATGCTCATCGTCCTCAACGCTCTTCTTGATCGTAGGAAACTCTTCTTCCACCACGATGAGGGAGTCCGGGGACGGGTTTTTGTACTTGATTGTCTTTTTACTTTCTGCAGATGATGATGGTGCCGAGGTCGTGATCTCAACCTTGTCGTTTGTCTTTTTGGATTTTTTCTTTTCGTCATCTGTCTCATCCTCTTCATCCTCATCCTCCTCCTCTTCCTCCTCCGACTCATTGTTGTCATTATCCTCACCCTCCGCCCCATCATCTTCATCCTCTTCCTCATCCTCCTCGTCATCATTGTCGTCTCCCTTTGCCCCGTCCTCATCCTCATTGTCTTTTGACCCCTTGTTCTTGCCATCGATTACAATGAAATCTGGTTTCTTCTCAACACTCACAGGAGTCCCGTCGTGTCCTTCGACAAGGCTGATGGGTCCGGTTGAGAGATTCACATCGTCAAATTCATCATTGTCCCCGTCCGGCTTTCTCTTGAGGTAGAAAGTCGAGGGTCCTTTGTGGTATGCAATCTTCTTTTTTGGGAATGGATTTCCAGACTGGATCTGTGCCTTTTGTGAAGATGATGGGACATATGGAATGTATTCGTCAGGGATCCGTTGGGCTTGTTGTTCTTCGGTTAAAATTGGTCTTGGATTTTGCTGAACAACGTGCGTCTTTTTATGACTGACTGGGCGTCCATTACTTCCGAAGACGGGAGGGGGGCCAAAAAATTCTTCGAGTTCATCATCCCCTTTTTGTGTGTCTTTGTATGGTTCAATGTTATCTGAAGTAGTCGACAGTGTTATTGGTTTCCCCAAAAGTAGCTCTGTGGACCCACTTGAATACTTATGTCTGATGGGTTTTGGCTTATTCTTGTTTGGTCTGTAGCTGTTTGTGTTGTAAACGTACTCAATAGGTTTGATATCGTCAAACAGAAGAGGTTCCTTTACTTTTTGTTTGGTGGGTGCAACAACGGAGGGTCGAGAGGGACGAGACTTGGGAATACTGACTTCCTTTTGATTATTCTTTTCGTGTTGTTGACTTTCCTTAGGGTTTGTGGGATCCGGTTGGTCCTGGGATGCTGCCTTCAGTTTCGCACGCAACTGCTTGAAAGTGAAAGGACATCCTGAAATCTGCTGACATTGGCGAACGGTTTGGAGCTTATCACCGACTTTTTTAGTCACGATTTTTCGGGCTCGAGCCATTCTCTGTGAAAGAATGTGATTGAAAGAAGGATCACAGATTACCATCAAAGATTGTTCAACTTACGCTTGCCATGTTCCATTTCGACCTTCTCCTAGCATTCCTCTCATCATCCTCTTCGTCTTCCATACTTCGGGCATTGCTTCCCTCCGTATCCGTACTAGTCGTGGGGTCAGTGGCTCTGGTGATCACAGCCAAGTCAATAAGCTGTAGTCCTGTACTACTTGTGGTGGCAGTGGTGCTGGCCTTGGTGGTTGTGGTAGTAGTTGTAGGGCTGGTAGGTTCCGGCGACGATGGCTTTTTTGCAAAATCATGATATTCGGGCGTCTTTACTTTGAGCTTGCTATTGACTCTGGGTTTTGATGTAGTTGTCGTCGTAGACGTGGAAGTTGATTTTGTAGTTGTTGATGATGGGACAATGGCATTGTCATCATCTTCGAAACTGTAATCGTCATAAGCCTCAATGCTCTCCACGCTTTGCTTTTGTTCTTCTTCGTCTTCCAATCTAAAAAAGAGGTTTTATTTAGAATTGGAAAATCATTGAGGCAGCTTAATAAAATGTACGCATTACGCACTAGAGACACAATCAAATAAAAAAATGAGTGTGAGGGCGAATGCAGTCGCAGCGTGTGTATAGGTAAAGTAATAAATCTAAAGTGTACTCCTTTTAAAACCAGTTTCTAGGTCGGCTCACTTCTGACTTTGAGAAAAACGTAAAATGGGAAGCTACAAAAGTTTTACTTACGGAAATGCATTGAAAAACTTTGCGACAACGTTGGCATATTGAGAGTAGTATCCACTATTCTTGGGTGCAGCACCTCCCCCTGAGACTGGGACACTCATTCCACAAAGAAGCTTGGCCAGACATTCGTCCCTGTTTAGTGGTGTGATTTGTGGTTCCACCCTCGCCTGACTTTCATTTTCATCCTCTTCATCTTCCTCACTTTCGTCCTCAACGCTCGCACTGTTGTCCCCACTGCTTCCTGCAACTGCTGGACTAATCTTCCGTTTGTTCAATTGGGACGAAGGGAGTCGTCCGTCATGTCTTTTTCTTGGTCCAGAAGGGGAGGAGTCTCTTCTACTCACGGACGCTGAACTTGCTCCAGTTAAAAGCTCTAAAAAAATGGTACAAAATTAAGCATTCTCACCTTGCCCCGGACATTAAGTATTTTATTCATAAACGTACCGGAGAGGAACAGGAGGAGGAGGACTCCCACGATGCAGGCCGTTGTGAAAAACTGGGATTTTAATTTCATCTTAACTTAATTTTATCACAGGATAAGTTGCTAAATTATTTGTTCGGTGAGACAATTTTGTAAATAGTTTAGGAAACTTTGGGTCTTGTCATTTTTAGTAGACACAAAGCACACACTTATGCCCAGTCTTACATATTATGACACGAGTGACCACGACCGCAAAAAAAAAAGTCACTTTCTTTTTTTAAAGACGAAATAAAAATCTTCCACAACCTTCTTTCCGTGACTGGGATTTGTAAAGGATTGAGACAACCTGCAGTACGCAGTGAAAGTATAGGCCATGTATCACTCTTTGTTTGTTTCATTGTTTAAAAATTAATTTACGATGTTCACAACATTCTGATGATACTCCACAAGGTTAAGGTTAGGCCTACAGCTACAACCGATGGTATTGAAAGGAAGAGGAGTACCTAAGGTTAAACAAGTCGTCGGATAACTTTTTTCTAAAAAGTGGGACAATCTGACGCGACTTTACTTACGATACTGCAGTGCAGATAATTTACAACAATGCGTGGATGTGGATGTGGAAGTGGTCCGTTATTATCCTCATTAAAAATTATTGAACTTCTTCACTTTTACTAGAATTGAATTGTGTGATTTCGATTTCAATCTAACTTGTTTGAACCCACCCATATTTTCTCATAACGTATAAAGCTGCCAGGGGTTATTGAAGCTTGATTGGTAGTAATGTGTAATAAGTAGAACGTTCACTTTCATTCTTACAGAAGACACAAACAAGTGCCAAAAGGTAGACATAGGGCATATTGCAAAAATGCCACTTTCTTTATAACTGCAATTGCACAAATCTTGGTTAATTCAATGCAGACCAATAAAAAACATACAATGGTCCAAGTTACAAATACAACCTTTTATCAAAATAGCATCCATTTACTGGAATTTAAAACAGATCTAAAGTTCATATTTTAGTCAATCAAGAGTCGAGGAGGTGCACATCTTGTCCAATTGATCCCTTCTTTGGCTTCCTAATTGGCTTTATGTAAGCAACACCCACATTTCTCGCCAAAACTTTCATGTAGCACAAAACCAATGCGAAAGTCCCAATTCTGTACAGTTTTGAAAAGATGTCGTAGAGTCCGTCTGGAAGCAAATGGTAATGTCCTCGAGCCACCTTTAGCGCTGGGACAATGCACTCCAACAGGAGAACCATGAAGCGATACCAAATCCAAACTTTGCACCAATGATGTACTTCCTGTAAAAGCAACCAAGATGCTTTTAACAATGAAATGAAACCTGATGTATAAATAAATTACCTCACGAACACCTCTTTTCAAAATTCCAAAAAGATAGGCTTCAAGCATCCCAGCAGATAGGACGAACATGATGAGGGCCATTACGGCGTACGCTACAAAAATCGCTGGTAATCCAAATAGAAAACTTGGTTCATGCTTTCTTACTGTTAATTTGCTTTTGAAAATAAGTCCCATGCTTTCCATCACTCAAGGACTTGAACGCTGTATAAGTCCAGGAACAATAGGCTTGGCGATCAGGGTCGTCACAATCTTTCTTCAGGTCTTCATACGGATCCAAGAATCCCAAAAAGTAGCCAAAGTTGACAGACTCAAATGTAAGAGGTATCATGATGGTCGTCTTAAATAAATAAAAAAATATGTTCAAACTCTTTATATTTTTGTAAAAAAAAGAGGAGCGACTTACAATATCGATTAATGCTATTGCTCTAGCTGCATTACGCATAAATTGACCGTTTAATTGAAAGCTACCCATTTTAATTTTAAAATAAAGTATCAAAAGTCAAAGTCGGCTGGGCCAAAACTGTTTATTTAGGTATCTCAATAATCTTAAACTATAGCTTTTAGTTTTACTGCTAAGACTAGAAGCCTTTATTGTTATAGCATGCGTACATCACCTTTAAATAATTTCATTGACTGCTTGATTGATATTGATGCTCAGGTTGGTAAAGTATAGTGCATGCTTTCCCACTGCCTTCAGAACAATGTAAAGCATAATTTCTCTTTGAAGCGTAAAGTTATTCCAGAGTATTGTAAAAACGAACATCCACGACGTGCCAATTGTATTTTTAATTAGTTTAGGAGATTCGTCTCCCTCAATCAACGTCAACCATCAGTCAAATACCAGAATACAAATAAAATTCATCCCATACTATCGACATGATTCCCTATTCCATATTCACACTTATCGTAGGTACGTATCTCTGAATAAGTATAAGCCACAACAAAGTTCTAATTGCGCTTATCTTGATTGCACTCTAACATTGGTAATTTCTCGCATCCGCACAATCCCCAATTGGAGATGTCAAACCAGAAGGTGTCATGTCATCATGTTGCGGCTGTCATTAAGTTCCTTATCTCTAGCAGATTGAGCCTGGAGTTTAATAGCTTTTAGATAACAGTACAACAAATTAGTTCAGTACCATCCAACTGGCCTTCAGGTTGACCGTTTGAACTTGGCATCTCTTGCAGTAAACATTAGAGTACAAAATATTATTCCGTCGTCGTTCCAACTTTAACACGAAATGTTCTGGATTCTTTATCCCGATTCATTCATTACATAAAGGTGTGAAGTGACATTACATAGCTCCACCCACCTCCTATTGAAAGGGCTCATAAAATATCCATAATGAAGGAGAAGATACAAGCCTCAGTTCACTGGAATTGAATTAGCACTGCCCTGATTGATGATAAAGGTAACAGGAGTTAATGGCCCGGAACTTGTAAGTGAATGGAAGAAGGAAGATTTGCCTCATTTAACCCTCTTTTTGGCAAATACAAATCCAAACTCCTCTCATTCATTCATACCCTTGCCTCGAATTAAACAGAGACGAGAGTGTGCTGAAAATAGGGCAACTCGGTGGACGTGCAAAACTGTGAGTTTAATATGACTTTCTTCTCAATCCAAAAATTTCAGCATACATAATAATGTGCCATTCTGTGCTAATTTTATTAAAGTGATGCTTGCTGTCATACAGATCAGTGTCGGGGAGTCAGGTTTTATACGTGCTTTGTGCTATATTTTCTTTCATCCGATAAATTATGCATGCTTACAACCTACATTTTTAGGCTGCTTCATTGTACAGGATTAATTTTGGGATCATATCATTTTTGCACTCACATTGGTATACTCATACAGGGCAGGAAGGAAGTTGAGAGTGAGTGCGGATATTTTAAGAAATGCTTGTGGCGTAGATTATGCTCTCGTTTAATTGCAAATGTGATGATTCAGTATTATTATGATGAGGTACATAAAACAGCACGTGAGTCTTGTCAGAGAAAGCTCTTTCCTCCTCAAGACTATACTTAGAAGATGACGAAAGACAAGGACAAGGTTGATTAGGGTGATATTCTGTGGTTCCTCGTTTCGTTTTAGATGCCGATTTCCTCTTTCTACAAATTCAAACATGATGCATTATATGACTGCGAAAAAAGATTGTGTTTCATTGATGTATTTCTGATGCATGTTTATTTATATGATCCTCCTGTCTGAATTTATGCTGGATCATGAATGAAATAGAAGACGGATTTTGAGAGGAAAAATTATCCTCGTTTTTTATGTATGCTCAAAATGAACTGTTTTAACAGGGAATGATTCATTCCTGTCATAAACATGCCAAGTTAAGAAGGTCAAGTCAATCTAAAAGGCTTGCTGCTTTTTCGTAGAAAAAAAGTAAAGATTATATTTTTTGTATGTTTACGGGAGTGCATAAAAATAGGTGATTTTGGTTTACCACCATTCGGTTTTGTGCATTGATAAGCCAGTGAAAAGTGTTGAAAAAATGCGAGGAATGCAACATGTGGGAAATGTGACTGAATAAGGC
>JAQIWU010001255.1:0-17756 GCA_034696445.1 Isotomiella minor
TGAAAAGGATACGCCCGTGTCCCGGATTGATAGGTTGTGGTGGTGTGAAATTCTTCTTTCCCTCATCTCCAAAAGCAAAAGGAAAGGAGAGGAGTGGAGTCTTTTTCCTCATCCGCTCTCGAGTATCCAGTTTACATTGGTGTGGTGCAAATTGTTCAACTGGGACGACCGATATGTCTCTCATACCTACTTGAGCCTTTTCGGAAGTTTTGTGCTCTTAAGATACCCTAAGGGTGTCCCCTGTCATTCTTCAAATTCCACTTGCCGTTATATATTCTACTTATAATAAGCTTTCATCTTGACTAGGGGATCCTCATCGGTTTCAAAAACTAACTGACTTTTCGGGACTGAAGAAGAGCAATCCGGGTCTACCTAACTAAGTATAAACGGTATTGAGGCCTTAAGAATTACGTATAGTCTTTGGTTAAAATTGGTCAATGGAGGATTGGTATCTCTTCTGACGAACGGACGGACGTGCAGCCCTGACCTTTGCTGTGCTGTCCTCTTTTCACTACATCCTTTTTGAATCTACATCACGATCACATGCCATTATTATATCGTCATTGCATAAAGCCGCATATTCATCAGATTGGATTGAGGTTTTTGGCAAAATTGCGCGTCATTTTTATTCCTGGGAGAAAAGTCGTGTCAAAAAGGGAGAGAGAGGAAGGAAGGGACCAACAAACACATTTGTTCATCCCAATCGAGCTGCCATTCAACCGACACCAGAGACATCCTAAAATTCCGTAGCAGTAGTAGTCCTCAAATTATCTCCCCACAGTAGTTTTATCAAGAATGTAATAAAGGAGAGGGACACCCCAAAAAACCCTATTGAAGATGTCATGTTTTGAATCCCACCGAGCCTCCTGTCAACTTCATCACCCCGATACTGCATTATTATTATAATATTTTACAGGCAATGAATCTGGTTTGGTTGGGCAAAATGAGGCATGTAGGATATGTGCCAAGGGAGTACCAGAGGTTTGAATGGTAAATGTAGTTCATTCAACCATGGCGGAAAATCGAAAGGGTTTTATAACTTGTACCGACGATTACTAAACATTTTAAAAGGTCTTTTTGAATAACGTCTTTAAGTTCAGAAGCTGAATTAAGACAATTCTGTGCACAAAAATTAACGTCAAAAAAGAAAGGCTCACAAACTTATATCAATGCGTTCATAAGAGAGTAACATTCTCATGTCAAGTGGCATCCTTAAATAAAACGAACCAAAGTCATAGGAAGAGGAGGTTGACAGTTTATACGGTTTATGAGAACTTGTTCGAGTTCTATTTGCATTTTAATCCCACATCATTAAAAGGAAGTCTTGAGGGGAGGGAGGAGCAGAATACCAGCAGTAGGAGTAGGACTATTTGTTCAGGAGAAAAGAAGCCTTTTTGCGACATGACATACTTGGACGCTGGACGTTCGTCCCGCTTCTAATTTAGTTGTTTGTTGTTGCATTTTCCCAGCACAACATAACAAAACAGCCTTCGCCTACAGGGCAGAAGACAATACGTCCTCATACATAGTAGGACTACCACCACTGGTTTGAATGCAATATCAATTACAAAAGAAGGAAGGCAGAGAGAAAGTAAAGAAAAAGTTTTTAAATTGGAGAAACAACCCAGTCCTCTCTCTCTCTCCTCCGGTATATAAGTCCAGGTTTATTTTAACTATTCTTTGATTAACCAACTTACAGTTTGATGGTGCTGCTTGCTTTTCCCTTCACAATTATCCTGAGAAAAGAAAGTCTATGGCATAAAAACCTGCCTCTCTCTCGATTCTTTCCTCCGACGGACTTTTAGGCTCTTTTTTTTATCCACTTTCCCCTGTATTAATGTTCGTTCGCGAAGGAGAGACAATATTGAAATAGAGAGAGTTTCATTCCCATTATTCTTTATTTCCAAAAGGCACTCACCTCACATGGCCGTGTCCGACTTGATACTAAATCCTCTACTTCACTTTCACTTCTCATCCCGCTCCCTCCCTTCTGCCTCAACATTGAATTTAAATCCTTATCTAAGCTTGTAAAAGTGCCATCAAAGGACTTTTTGAAAGTGGAGAGAAAACAACAATCGATGACTTTGTGTCCATTGTCCATACCTGCGAAAAAAAATACTTTCATCAGTTGACTTTTGTCTGCTTCTTTCTGCGCCGTTTGACATTTGAACGGTGTCATACCAATCCAACGAGACACAAGAAGTCGTGGTCCAGAAGAGCCCCTTATTGTCCGGTTTCAATGAAATGAAATTTGATCCCAAGGCTATTATTATTACCTTTCAAATGCCCACCACCACAAACTTCAAACAACCACATCAATCGATATGGGTTTGTGTACGAACACTGGCAATTGTGAGTATAATTGCACCTCTGAATGGTTTAATGTTGGGGCAATATGATGATGATTTTGTTTCCAGATTCCCTGGAACAATTTTAACTCAAAACAAGGAATAATTGTTCTGTGTCAGCATGTCAACATTGTTGTAGTTTAAGTTCTAGTAAGATAAGTATTGACGAGAACGTGTTGCATGCTTGGGGCATTTTGATTCCGTCTTATTTCTAATCCTTTGTAAACGATGAGTGAGACTTTATGTAAAGTAGTAATTAATTATTTAGAAACTTGGAAAGTTGGAGTGTAAGGAAGATCAAAAGATTTGGCTGGCTGGCTGGTGGAGGTTAGTAGTTTACTCAGAAATGAAATGAGTTAGGTAGTTGCTTCAGTCCAGAGGAGAAAGTCTTCTTGGTTAGTTTTGGAAGAGTGAGATATTGATTACCTCAACCTATTTATGAGTTCACAAAACAACGTTTGAGGTTTGTAGCCCTTTTAAACGCTTTGTCACAGAGGGAGGTGGGTCGGTGGTAGTAAAGTTTGGCAATGAAATCAAGATCGATTGATTACCAGAAGGTGGCAAGTGGAAGGAAGTAAAGTGCCGCATTGGTTCGTTCGTTGTCATCCAAAACTCTTGCGAATAAATGACCTCAACCATCGCAATTTATCGTAAAAATAAATGTAGGACCAGTAATACCTACTACAATGTGATGTGATGATGTCGAAGTGAAAGCTGGAGGAGGATTAAAGAGGGGGCCTCTCTCTCATCCACACGGCTTTATAAGTCTAGTGACAAGGAAAGTTTTATGTCGCACTTAACATGAATTCAATTCAACTTAAGCTGGTAAGTAAGTGCGTGGGTAGGATTGAAGAAGCGAACCTTTTAACTAGAAATTACAAAGCCTAAAAGGACGTAGGTGTTAAAGATGGATGATCAAAATCGAACGGAATTGGAACGGCATAGAAGAATGAAATGAAAATTCGAAATATATCAAGTCAGAGTTATTGCCAATATTATGTAAAACTTCACTTGGCAGTAAAACTTTCATCATCAAATGCAATTAAGGGACCAGCCTCCACGGTATAAAATGAATACATGAAGGCAGGTATAAATTCGTAATTTTTTCCTGAAAGGTTGATATAGAAACGCTCATTCAAATCCCTATGCCATCAAAAGAGGTAGGTGGAATGAAAGAACGAAACTCTCTCCTCTCCTTTCGATACACAATGATTGAGGTGGGGTTGCAGACTCCATTCATTCATTTATTCATTCAAAAGTTGAAAAGGAACGTTAAACTTTTAGCACAAAAAATCGATTAAATACCATGAAGTATGGAGTCCCCTCATTAAATAATAATTGCGCACGATTGACTCATTGATTAAACGTAGCGCAGCAGGAGGAGTAGGGCCAGGGTGGGAGTTAAAGGATTTGTCCCTCCTGTGTAAAATGACTTATGGCTTATCATTTTACGGTAGTTGTCCCCACCACGAGGAACTAGCTGTGTATAATGTATTCTGTCTGTTCGAGATTTCGCATTAATGTTTGATGCTCCTCGTGTAGTATGTGTGCTGACTGCTTTAATCGAACAAACGGTTAACTATCCATCTTCCCTTGCTCTCTCACATGTCAAATTCACACAGAGAATCTTTGAAATTCAAATTCAAATTGAAAAAGTGGGAAAAAGATTGAGATGGATATAAAAGGAAGGTGGTCATTTTCCCAAGTCCAAGATGGAAGGATTAAGATGAAGAATGCTCTTTGGACAAATGGAACTTGACTACTCATCCAAATGCACTCCTCCTCAACGACTCAACCGAAACCTTTTGCCTTGTATTTTATATTACCAACTTCTTTCTCCGACCGTCTTTTTATTCTTCTCTCTCAACTATACAAAAGCTTTTAATTTTACATTGTGACTATTGAACTCGTTCACTTCGCACATGTACAATGTAATGTATGGAAGAAGGGAGATCATTTGTTGGGGTTGGTATTATCAAGAAGAGGCTCCTGGAACTCGAGCAGGTGGCTTGAATGGAGAAAAGTCAGTTCCACTCTCGAGAGAAAGTATTTGGAATTCACACGTTCATTCTTCTTCTTTCTTCCTCGCTCAACTCGTAGCCAATTCACTCCATTTTATTTTAGTACTCTGACTCTGCTCTGGAAAACCTGCCTGACGGACCGGAGAGAGAGAAGAGAGAAAAGCTGAGAAAGAGGGGGAACTGGAATAGTTTCACTTTTGCTTTCCTCCAGGCAAGTACACTCTCACACCATAAAGAAGGTCGCATTTATAAGTGGGCGAATAATAGACAAAAAACTTTACAAAATTATTAACTTTCCCTTTGACGAATTGCCTTAAAATTGATAAAAATATATCCTCTCTTGCAGTTCACTTGCTATTGTAAAAGACAAAACGCCGACGTGAAGTGTTAAGGACTTGTCTCATGTTACCTCAGTCGTGTCGTCCTACATTTCGGTTAATTCATTCATCACCTCTCGTTATGAACAGTTAAACCCAAATCAAACCTGTTTCCTTGTTGCGGTATCTTCCATCTATCTACATACATTTTTTGTGTAGATACATCAACAGTCATTTAATAAGAGCAAGTTTGCAATCAAGTAAAGGATTGTAAAAGAACACAATAGTTTCAACTGTAATTTCGCCTTTTGCATTGACTAAGGTGTGGGACATTGTGATGACATGTAGTTGTCATCCTTTTGACCTTTGGTGAATGTTCGTCGTCGTCGGCGGAAGTGAAGGACTGACGACGCTTCTTTTGGTGCTATGGAAAGACGTATAGGGGTAGTCTGAGATGTCAACCACCTAGACTGATTTTTACAACAATAAAACCAAAAAGTGAAAGTGTTTTTGGTTTGTATTGAATAACAGGCACATGTCCTCAAATGAACTTGTCGTTAAAAAATAAATGATTATGGTGTGGGCATGCATAAATAGACAAGACAGGACTATATAAAACTGTAGTCAAAATCAGTAAGTTGATCTATACTGCTAATTAGAGAGTATCTATATTATGAAATATCAAATGCTGACACACAGGGAAGGGGGAATCTTGTCAATTGTCATCCTTGTCACCTTTCATCAACACATATAAAACATATCTGTCTTCAACTTCGTCATGTTCAATGTTTGTGTTAGCCAAGTAAGGAGCGTTTAAAGGATGATTGATGCACGCACCTATGTGTGAACTTGTTAACTATAACTCTAACGGCTCCCCGTGTTACACCTAATTAAATTCAATTTCCTGTCTCATGTCTATGACGATTAACTAAACGTGTTATGCCATATCACGCATTATTTGTATTCCTAATCCAGCCGTAGTAGACTCTGTCGATAAGAAAATTGCAACAGTTGCTGAAGAAGAGAAGAATGATCTATGATCATGCATAATAATGTGTACTATAAAGTCATAAAAAGAAACCTGAGAGTTGAAAAACACCAAAATATAAAAGTGTGGAGTCAAGACGAAGAAACGTGAGGACAAGGATGGAAAGTTTTGCTGTTTTTGAGACTTTATATAATCAAGAAAAGAACATGTCTAATTATATTTTGGAGAAAGCACAAGCGGGGTTCATTAGCGAACTTCTTGTTGATCTTGTTATGGGGGGTGAGAGGCACCAAATTACCCGAATCACAAACTGTCATGAATCACCAAAAGTGGGAACACAAGTTGCTCCTTGTTTTTTCCAGCATTAAATTGTAATGTAAATGTCGTCTGGATTTGTATTATTATAAAGAGAGCTACATAGCATTGCACTCATATTCGTCCAGTACATAACGATTGGGACCCAAAAAGGCAACGTATAACAGTCAAAGGTATATTTTATTGAAAGAAATAACTTTCTACTTAGCAAATTATGCAAGGAACCCCTGCCTAATATTTGCATCTATCTAGGAAAAAGTGGTTGAATGGAAATGAGGAATTCTATTAAGTAAAAGTTTGCTGGCCAACCGACATTAATTACCACTTCAAATGAGGCTTGACTTGAGGCTGAATACTTACGGCCCAGCAGGGCATTTATAAGGCTATTCAGGTTCACGGTTGGTTAGAATTTATGAGAAGGAACGTGAGCGGGTATAAAAAGCTGTAAAAAGGGTTCTTTTCATCATGCAAAGTAAAATCTGACCATTTGCAAATAATTACTCTTTTTTAGATGAGAAGTAATCTGCACCATAAGTTAAGCGAGAATAGAAGAGTAAGTTGTTCGTTAAATCACTCTTCCTCTCTCAGTCAGTAGTCAAGTCAGTCGTCGTTCCATAATACACTCCAGGCCCTTTCTTTTCTTTCTTGAATGGGATGATGGTGGGGAGTTCAGTTCGTTCGTTACTGGTTAAAAGAGAGAAGAAGAGAGAAAGAGAAGCTTAATTACGGATAAATCATTGTCAACGGTCATTATTGAGACGTTAGCTTTTGACTGTGTGTACATTGGGCAGGTGCTTGGTTTTTCATTCTCCTTGATTTTTAGCAATAAATCTTTTCCTTCCTCCCCGACAAGCAGAAGTTGCAAGTCACCTTCCTTTACACAGGGATTACATGGTTTCAATTGCAGTTTAAGACTTGGCTTTTTATACTCTCATAATGTGTGTAGGGGTTCGGGATTTTATTTTATCAGTTTATTCCTAAAGAGGATTATTTGCATTATACCCCAACCTTTCTATCCTTTGAAGCAGTGGAAAAGAAAGTGTTTAATAATTTCAATTTATCACGTTTTTTTCTGGGAGGAACGTCCGCATTTAAATCAAAAAATGGTTTATAACTTTTTTATAGACAAAACTCTAGTCTCTCTTCTGATTATTTTATAGACAGGAGACAAATAAAGTATGCAAATAAGGCATTTCGAGGGGGGAGTAATAATAGCACCCAAAACGTGTGTTGTTTTGTTTTAACAACACTGTATAAACAGAATGCTCTTGCAAATTTTGTAGTGCTCTCTCGTAGGACCCCATATTTTCATTCGATTCGAAACTTCATGTACAGAGGACAAGAGCACACACATCACGTTGAGAGCATTAATTAAAACAAGTCAAACGTGTGTGAAGTGAAGTGACACAGCGTTTCACTCACTCTTCTTCTTCTACGGTTCCCTATTTCATACAATATGCACACACACACATTGACCAAATCGTTAATGATTAATGCTGCTGATTTTGCTGAAAAGCGGACAGGCAGTTTTAATTTGGATGAAAGGGTGCAATGCTATGGTATGCTCTGTATTACAATTTACAATACTGTCAGGAGTGGACATATGGATAACAAAGAAGAATCAGGAAACATTACCACAACAATGCAAGAGAGACACAAATTGTAGAGTATTTTCTATGACATTAAATGAAAATGATGTGAGACTTGGACGGCTTACACGTTGCATAACTGTCGTGAAAGTAAAGTAGAAATAGTAATCAGTCAGCATTAGCAATTCTATACGACTGCTGTGGCTTAGCCACCAACCAAAAGTAAAGTTATTGGACTATGGCGTATCCCTTCTTGATCCATTTATCAACATAAGCAAACGTCTGTGACAAACCACACTCTCATTCATTGTATAACAACAACAATTCTTCATTAGTGATAAGTTTGCCTGTGTTCTCAGCTTTCTTCCCAAAGACGTAACTGTACACCAGAGATACTCTGTCAGTTGTTGTTGTGGCAAATTTTTATACATCATCATCATCATCATCATCTTCAGTAATCTGGTGGTGTCAGATTTAGAAAAGAAATAGAAGTCGTCGTCGATGTTTGGTGTGATGGGACATTTATTTCCTGTCATTCATTCTCACAATTGAAACCGGGGCTGGCATCCTTATACTAATGACAAAGAAGGCATAAGGTATCTCTAGAGAAGTTATATGCTTTAAAAAAATAAAATGTTAACCTGCGTCTATCAACCGTCTCTTCCCCTTCCGCTGTCCCTTATGTCCACCACTAACACTTCCTCCACGGGCAGTAAGAACTGTCTGATAAAAGTGAACCGTGAAGTGATGATAATGGATACGAGGAAGGTAATGGTGAGTAAATTTACTGAGGACAAAGGAGGTCGGGTGAAAGTGGAGGTGGCATCCACTAACAAGACGTTGAATCAGATATTGAGAGCAAGGCACAAATCAGGATCGACTTCCAGTTCCAGTAGCACTTGCTCTCCATCCCTGTCCTCTTCTTCGTACGGTAGTAGAGTCAGGCAGAGCAGTAAAGTCAAGCATCACCACCACCATCACCAAAATTCCTCTTCTTCTTCGAGTTGGAACAACAATGAGGACTCGTGGGAGTCTGACTTGGGAGTCTATTCCTCCGATTCTGAACCGGTAAGAAAGAAAGTCATTTGAGATGAGGAGAGGGAAACTTGTTGTTTCCTTTGGACACGCGTCAAGTGACAAGTTTATACACGCTATTATTAAATGACATATCGAATCTAAAACCTACGTTCAAGAGAGAGATGGGAGACTGAGGCATCCTTAAAGTTAGGGCTGTGTAAGCAGAAATTGGTCAGGAGGGGAAAAGTTCTTTGAAGAAGTAGAGAAAGCACTTCATTTCAACGGCGTGCATTAAAATCCAATTCAATTGACAGCATTTGTACATTAGACATTCTTATTTCACAAATTTGAGCACTTCATTTCATTTCATCCTCCTTTTCCCTTGTCAGCTTTTGGAGTCTCCACTTTACCCTCCTACCTGTGTCGACATGACATGACATTTTCCTCCTTGGACACGTCGTTCGTTAGTGTCCTGACAACACTGCCTTGGTGGCATATCAGACAGACACTAATGGGATTTTCTTTGGAAAACATGATGATGACGACAATGATAGAAATTTCGCATTATTCGTTTGAAAAATATGATGATGAACTTTGATCCACTTTCACTCTCTTTTGTTGCTCCTGGTTCTGCTTGAATGGAGGCCGACGTGACAAAGAGAATGTGAAAATTTAGTCCATTAAGAATGTAAAAAGGGGGTCTTGTTATTGTTGAGAAAATTCCGTCATTGGTTACTTGTTAAAATACTTTGGTTTCCATTTCCCCCGAGAGTTGTAGACAAGACAAGACAAGCTAGGAGAAAGAAAGAAAGAAAGAATGAGGAAGTGACTAGGTTTGTCCTTTCCCTACACTATTTGTCTACTCTACTTCTCCAAAACTTGAAAGCAAGGTGCACCAAACAACCCAACCGACGAGACGAGACCAACTTTCCCCAAAGAAACCACTCTCCCACTAACCCAGTCCTCTTTAGTTTTGAGACTCAGGCCAAGCACATCACCAACCCACCAACCCAAACACATCCACATCGCATCATTTTAAAACGGAAATAAGAGAGAAAAGTAAAAGCCACTTTTACGCTGCCTGCCTCATTTCACCCTGCAACTCTAAAGGGAGACGAATGTGAGACGTGGAGGGACTGAATTCTACACAGAAGTTGTGGCTTCGCGGGATCTCAACTTTCTCTCTTCTCTCTTTAACAAAAACAGGGTTTCTTTGTCTGTATATTCTCTCTCTGAAAATTAAGATAAGAAATGAGATGAACTTCTTTTTGTTTGTTTAATGTTTTACGTCCACTCAATGATAGACTGGATGATGCAAATTGAGAGAATTCCTCCACTGTCTCTTCTTTCTCTCCATTCCCATCGTCATCATCATCACCCTTCCAAATTAGCTATCTAAACAAAAAGTGCTTTCCTACATTTGGAATATTTATTCTGTATTGTCTCCAAAACAAACGAAAACTGGGCTAAGTCTCACTATTATACTTTCACCTTGAAGAGTTTTCACTTTGCGTGTTGGAAAGGAAAGCTGTGCTCCTTACGCAATTAGATACCTTGCCAAATGAAGTGTCGAGGTACCCAAAATCTCGGTAGTCTTGAACACTGCTTCCTAATTGCGAAACTCATTTCCTTTTAATTTCCAACATCCTGCCAGCCAAATTTTCAATTCTTGGATTAATTTAATTTAAAGTCACAAATGGCATTTGGTCATGCTGACTGGGTGTGTCTTCTGACAATTGAGGAAAGTCTTCTTCCTCTTCTGTTTCCAATTTACTCTAATTCAACATTACAACATTTTTTTACTTCTACGTCGGCTGCTCCTGGAATTTTCCGCGCATAAAGAGAGTAATTTTGTTCTTTTTTTTTCTAGGTAACTTTTATTACTTCTTACTTAACCTCTCTTTTCGCTAAAACCTAAAAAAAGCTGAACTTAAGTACGGTGGTTAGTCGACCCTGCGTGCACAATCCTATCTTTCTGCTTGTATGGATCCGGTGACTGTCTTACAATGTAATCTTCGTATCCTAACTCACATATTTCTTTCTCCTTGGATCCAAAGAGAGAGAGAGAAGCCGTGTGTCTTGTAGCGTATTTTTCACAGTCAAGACAAAATCAGGAGAAAAAGAAGGTGAGGAAAAGGAAACGTGAAAGAAATGAGTTCAGAAGCAGTGGACGACAGGGTGAATTTATGCGCTCCTCTTGGCTCCACCTTAATGACCTGCTGGTTAGTTTTGAATGAAGAAGAGTGACCTACCTCCCTTTTTGGAGCTCCCAAAAGAAGCTCAAATTTGGTTTCATTTTTTATTAAAATTTTTAATTCGTGAGTAATGTAGTCCGAAGATCTTAGTTCCTCATCCAAGTTAAAAGCTTGTTGCAGTTCAGGAACAGCAACAAAAGATACAAAGCTCTTTTAGAAGGGGAGTTGAAAATATTCACTTTCCTGAAAGAAATCTTAAGATCATCGCTGACTTATTTAAGTGAGAGGGAAAGTGGTGAGAGATGTTCACTTTCTCTTGATGAGCGTGTAAGAAGAAGAAGAAGACTCTTCTTCTGAGTTGGATGAAGCTGTCGGGTTGGATGGTGGTGTGTGGTTGGTTGGTTGGGTGGATAGGCGGGTGTGATGAGAATTCCCAATTCAGAATTTAAGACCTCGTTCCAATTCACAATCAAAATCCCTGCGAATCAACTTTTTAAGAGTATTTTATTCATAGTGTTAGAACCTTGATGCTTTCTTCTTTTTCATCATCATCACCACCACCACCCCAGGAAAGTGGGTGAGGAGAGAGAGAAAGTGAAAGAATGAAATTGCCTCTCTCTCGTTCCCTCTCTTCTCTGTGAACTTAGCTACACTTTTTCTCTTTGTTGAATGGGCCAGTAATCCCAACTACCTAAGCTTTCTTCTTCATTCATCCCATCTCATCCAGAGCCAGGAGCATGGTCTCATAATAACGTGATATTATACAAAGCTGGGGAATTTGAATTGTGAAAAAGCTTGTGGAGAATGTTTTTGTATTTGAAAAGATATTTTTCTGTTTTTTACAGAGCTGTTAGATAATTATGCTTTATCCACGTTAGAATAAGGTTTAACAAAATCAAGAGAGAGAGCAAGCTTTCATTTCTGTTCCCACAAGTCTCTTTCTTTCTTTTGTGGGTGGGCATAGATGCTTGTCTAATACCCTCTGCACTTTCACTTTACTTTGGTACCCTTGTTTTGTTGTTGAGTAATAGGTTTCAAAGCTCATTAAGTGATGACGAGGGCAGCGATTAAAAACAGTTCACTACCCTTTTTACATCATTCCTATATGCCTTCTCTTGAGGTATTTCAGTCATAACTACCACCGCCACCATTAACGAATTAAGCTACTTACGTGTTACACAAAACTACACTGTCTGCTGGATTTTGACTGACGTGACTTTCCCTACACGCGTTCGTCATGCAAATGTGGGTGTAATTAAATTGGAGCTGGGGAAAGTTTAGACGATGGAACTTACTGTTAATTACTGTATCGTCGAAGAGTAATTGGTGAGGCGCTCGTCAGATAATTTGTTAATTGCCCAGTTATAACTTCCTGCTGCTGAAGGCAAAGTCCGTCATCATTTTCTATGACCAGCAACTTTACTTTTATCTGTGTGGGACACCATCCGCCTCATCTTATCCACCAGAGCAGGGGCCTCGCGTTAATGTTATGCAAGTTAGATTATTTGAGGGCTAATGGGTGAAATTCGTAGCACTACTGAATGGCATGCAAAGTTAACTCACCTTTATCACCATCCTTCCCGTATACCACCTACTTTCTCTTCCCTCTTCTGATCAAAAGTCAAATGAAGGATGTGCATATTACGCAATACAAACGAAGTTGAATCCTGTGGTAGTGGTTTTGATGTGATTAGTTTCGGTGGTTGCTTATTAGTATTCAGGCCTCTTGCGAAATTATTCAGAATGGATGAGGAGACTAATCTAATGGGTAATTCGTAGACGAGAGTGGGTTCCTCTACAGACAAATATGAACGAGCTAGCTTGTAGGTAGATACCTAGCCTAATTCACATTTTCATTTCATTTCACGTTGATTGGCCACGTAGAGAGGAATTAAATAGTCAATTGAAAATGGGTTAAGCTACCATCTGGTGAAAGTGGAGTGGATTTACCGGAGGTGTCGCAAGCCTTTTCCATTCCCAATTTTGCGTGATGTTTTAGAAATTTCTGGAGAGCATGTCTTTGATGAAATGAAACTCCCCAGCAATCCGTTACCTGCTCATTTCATGACTGTCCAAAAGAAGGCCAAAAGTAAGTAGCAAAAGCACACGCGAGGAAGGAGGATGTATAGGTGAATAGATAGAAATCATTGGGATTCAGACCAGGTCCATGTTCTGTGCCTCCCATTTGTTCTGCTTTCAGATTTGATGAACCCAAACCACACTGCTCTCTGCCACCAACCGTCCTCCATTGTATGTCCCATTAATTTTGCCACCACGACCACGAAACGAAACGAAACTCGTCTGCTGAGGAGAAGAAGAAGAAGAAAGACACGAGAGTCTTAAACAAAAGAGCCTAATCTTGGTGCTTGGTGAAGTGCTGCTAATACTAATACGAAAGTAGTGAGGAAGAGACCGTCTTTCTCTGGACTCTCTTCTTATTACGTTTACGATTATGGTTAGTTTTCTAATAGATTTCATTCCTCTCCCAAGTTTGCCACCACATAATGAATACGACGAGGAGGAGGACAGCATCTTCTCTTGTCTGTCTGTCGAGTGAATGAGTGTCTGATCCGTTGTATTATTGGGATGATGATGACAAACGCAGTTTTTCATTTAAGTACTTTCCTCTCATTTGGAGGAAAGGAGTCAGCGTGTGGAGCCTCATAGATTTGGAGTCAAGGAGGCAATGGGGAAAGCAGGGCAGGGAAAGGCTATAAACTCAGTCAAAGAGAAAGTTGGTTACACATGTACAATATTACTTTTTCCGGAACAATTAGTTTCCCTCAGACGCACTAGTCTAAATGACCACCGCTGTTTTATTACGCCTTTCTTCGACCAATCGTGAATAAAACCAACCGTATGCCCCTAATTCTCTCTCCCGATAGTCACTTATATATTATTCCTTCTTCCCTCCGGGCCCCACAATCTGCTGGACTATGTTTTACTGATATTTTCAAGACAAAAGGACAAACGGAGAGAGAGAGAGAGGAGGAAAGGACATAAACTGCTTTATTATGTTCATTGCATTGCCCAAGTAACATCTCGAAGAAGCTAAACTGGCATCTTATAGAAGGCTTCACCGTTGTGTTCAGGTGCATACTTTCACACTTTACTTTCTACTCTACTTTCTATCCGTCGAAGCAACCATTTCTCGGTTTTTGTTTCTTCTTCTTCCTCTTCTTGTTCAAATAAGCATTGGATTACACGGCTGAAGAGGAGGATATATAAGAAAGATTAAAGTCATAAAATGAGTTTTATCTATGGAGGAATAGTGCTTTTATAATATTGCATCTCTCGGTCTTTGCTAACAAGTGCCGTGTTGCAAGGGGACATTAAGAGAAAGCTTTTTCCATCTGCTACACACACACACACACAAACACACAATGCCAAAGGAGCTTTCTATGGTTCATGGTGACAAGGTATTATCTCACCATCATAGAAAGAATTACTTTTTTGTTATCTTTACCTTATACTTTCTCCAGAGTGAAAGCCAGGAATTTTATTACCGCTATTAGTGTCACCGTCTATGGGCATAACTATGGTAAAAATCACAAAAGTTGAAAAGGAAAAAAGTCACTACAGATTTGGGTATAAAGAACATCTGGGCAGCAGAACAATTGCAAAGCATAGTGTTGATTTTTTAAAGATTAATGCAATTTTATTTGTATTTTTCCTCTCCCAATTCTAATGAACTATACTTTGGCACATTATCCTTTCAAGCATGCCATAGGTGTCATAAATCCACACGACACACAAGCTACAATTGATTTTTTATTTCAGCATTTGTTTGTCGTGCGAATAAATTTATTGCTGACGTGTGAGGATATATTGCCCGAAATGATAAATAGGTTGAATAATGACGCTTTGGTAAGATATGATGGTCCCAATGTCGGGGAAGGATTGAATGATTAGATAATAATAATAATAATAACGATGTATTTTGTAGCAAAAAAAAGAAAGAAGACTTAACTTTGGGTGACTGAATATCAGTATCCACTATTATTTCTTCTTCTCCACGACTGAATCCTCAACGACGACAGGGGGGATTTCGTCGATTTGAAATGTCAGAATAAACTCTTCTCTCCCCTGCTTTTGTACTTATGTTTATCCTTCCGTATTACATGGGTGTTGGCATGGTTTATATGCACATATATAAAAAAAAGTAACTCTTTCGAAGTGGATAAGAAGAAGGAAAGTGAGTGAGAGAAGGAGTTAAGTTTTTAGACTCTCGTCGTTTTCCTCCTTCACTTTTGAGTTTTTGCCATCCTTGGATTTAGTTTAGAATGAAACCGGATGCAAGTAATGCGGTTTGGTTTACTTCTTTTGGTCCTCTTCAGAAGAAGAAGAAGTTGGCTGGTGGCTGTTGTGTTGTGTGTGAAGGAGAAAGGAGGAAGGAAGGTTGTGTTGTGTTCTTCTGTGATCAGTATCTATCTCTCCTCAAATGTCTATACGACCACCTATACTTACGATTCAGTTCAGTTGTTGTGTTGGACTACAAAATTCTTCATTTTTTACTCTACATTTTATTCTGAAATCTTCTCTCCAAATCCATACCGTACATTATATTCCCAGTTCACTCCTTTTTTTCCTTGTTCTCTCTTCTTTCTCTCCTTTCTCTCTCTCTTCTGACTCTGGGTTTCCCTTCAGGCTGTTTGAGAATGGGTTTCCTTCCTCTTTGAGTGACTGGAACTGCTGAAACCATATTATTACTTTTGCAAAAGTGGGTGAATGGGGGATATATACTTAGGATACAACAGCTGCTGTGTTATATTGCCTTGTACAATTACAACCTGTCCTTTTCTTTCTTCACCACCGACTTTTATATCTTCCCTACCTTTGCCTTTGTGTGTAGGTAGATGTATCTTGCATATTCCTTTTTTTGGTCCAGATTTAAGAATTGTGTAAAATGGCCAGGCCATCATTTCAAGTGTGGAAGTAAAGAAAGAGAGAAAGCAACGAGCCAGAATGGAAAGTACGAACACCAGCGTTTTTGCGATCCACGTTTCCTTTCTCTTCTTCTTCTTCTTCTTCTTTCAGTCAGTCAAGCAAAGTCAATGAGCGTTGAATAACTGGTGTAGTACCTCTGTAGCAACCGTTTGGACCCACTTCCTTTGCGGAAAGAAAGTGAAGAAGGGAAAACAGCACAAAAACAAAAAAAAAGATTGGACCCTGGTCTACTTTCCTCCTTCCTTTTTACTACTTTAACTTTGTAGTCCGATGAATGTTTTTAATTTGCCTATGTATTTTTGGGTAAATAAATGACTCGTGAATCAAAACCACACGTGAGTCATAACAATAATAGTTTTTTCTTCTCTCGATCCAACCACAAATAGTCATTTGGTAAATTAACAAGTTTCTGTTTAACTTTTACTTGGGAATATCGATTTAATAATAGCAAAGGGGGAAAAATTGAATTTTCCTGTTTCTTCTTCTGGGAGTCAACTCCTCGTCGTTTTTTCCTCTTGGGGCAGATTTGATTCGTTGCTCTAACTGGAGTCAATTTATTTGAATTTCTTTCCTTACCAAGTCGTGCATACATATTTGAGAATGCTTTCACCGTTAAATTTAATGACGTTGTTTCGATCCTCGTTTCCCCCACTCTGGGCTCCACTTGAACCCTCTCTCTTTCCTAGGTTGTGTTGTTGGCAATAACAAAAGTATCCATTCCGCGTAGTCACTCACCTTCATTTTTTCTGTCTTCTCTCCCTTCCTCCTTCCATTTTGAAAGGCCATTTCTGCCCCTGGTTTTTCTCCCTTTGCAGATTACGAATCCGTTTATTGTGTGGCAGCAAACAAAGCGTATAGGACGTTCGAGAATGTAAATAAGTAGTACTCACATGCAAAGGGGAAGGAGAGGAGAAAGTGGAATCGACAAAGTTGGAAAGCTGTGAATGCTTTTACTTTGCAAAGAAAAAAAAGAGAAAGAAAGAAAGAGTGATTGCTTGGACCTTCCATTGCCACACCAATGTACAATGTATGCCTGTGTGTGTGTGTTTATCGGGTGTATGCAGCAGTTCCATAATATTTCCTGCCCTACACTACTTTACATTTGCATACATGTCTTGGAGAAAGCAGAACATAGGTATAAGCGTGTTGTTTGTATTATGCCGGCTGTTGGGAAACATATAGCAGAGAAAACTAGCTTAGCTTTGGCTACATGGGGCCATGGCAATGCATCATTACACCAAGAGTTGTATTGCATGTCGGAAAACTCGTTAGACGTTTTAAACATAAATCGTTTTTTTCTATTCCTCTCTTTCCACCTTGTTTGCTATTCATGCGCTCGTACGAAGCGTACGTACGTACTTTCTTGATTCTCCTTACCACTGCTTATTACAGAGTGGTTGGTATCCCTGCTTTCTTCACGGGAAAGTGCGAAAGTGGGTGAAAGTAAGGCAGGCTATGGACTCATTGACAGCCTCAGCTTCGTTGTTGTAAAGTAAAGGTAAAAGTATACGAAGTGGGATTTGGCCATTCTATGCTCCCTCCTGAATGTGTGTGTGTGTGCACTTGTTCATTTGGTTTTGGACATTACACACGCTGTCAATATCCCAACACTACTAAACCTAGAGAGCTGCAAAACGGAATAGCCCGCAAAGAACAACCCTCTACTTCTTTCTTCTTGCTGCTGTATTTACTGTAGTCACGCCATTTTATTATGAAGTTAACGAGAAACTGTTGGAAAATCGATTTATACTGTAAACTTTGACATTTCATATACTTAGGACTGGGCTCTGTGAAAAGTGCCGAAACAAGAGATTTACTTAAGTGATTTATAATATTCATGGCAATCTTCTATATTGCTCTTTTTACTGCTTTTGCCTCAAGATTTTTTGTTTTTCCAACGGGTTTGGATGGACACTTGGGGTGTAGTACAGATAAGATATTTACTGTGAGACAGGCCAATCTTATATGCAAAATCTATGAGCTTCCAGCCATTTCTCCCAGAGAGAAAAGTGGAAAACA
>JAQIWU010001256.1:0-17754 GCA_034696445.1 Isotomiella minor
AACTTGACTTGGCAGTCCTTTTTTATGCCAATTTCAACTCGGTCACACAAGATTCAATAAGAAGAGAAGACGCTTATGTAGATATGTACGTTTTTGTCAAATAATAAAAACAAAATATTCTAAGTAGGTAGCACCTTTAAAAGGATACCGTTTAGACAGACTTCCTCTTTTGAAGTCGTTTCAGTGTACAAAAGGCATACGTTACGTTGGATTGAATTGAGTTACGATACGATGGGAAGAAAGACAAAATGCAGTGGCTTGGCTCACTTAATTTGAACGTATGTGTGGGACAAGGCTGACTGAGTTTCGAAAAAACAGAAAGTGGATTAGCAACTTTTTACTTCATTTGATGAGGCTACAATAATTCTCACAATCCTTTTAACTCTCCTATACTCACTCACGTCTCAAAAATGCAGTCAATGCCCACGCCTCTTAATCAAGAAATATGAAAAATGCATTTCTTCTCTGCGACATTGACATTGACATTGAGAAGAATGCAACTAGTCTAGTGTTACTAACACATTTGTGCAATGAACCCTATGCATTTCTTTCGGTTTCTTTGTACAACAAAAAATTATGCACGCACAAAGTTTTTGACAACGCTAAACACAAGAAGAAGAAGAAGATGAGGGTGCGAGAATCATCATAAAATGGTGTACATCTTTTTGCACAGGGTAATCAGAAGAAGAAGCATGAAAATTGACATACATACTTGCATTATACTTATATGTAGAAATGTGGCTTAATTGGATTACTTTTGAGCTGCATTTGTCACATATATCTAAATCTCCTGTGTGTGGCTTTAATTTTGTGTGTGGGAAGGTCATTTTTTGTTGTCATTCTTTTGCCAATCGCAAGTATAGAAAGCCATATTAACTATCAATTTCCTATAGCCTCAAATCAAATCAAATGCATATGGAATTTTATTTTCAAACCCCACAAAATCCCCATAATGATTTATCACAATTTTATTCCATCAATTAAAAACACCATCTCTCACATTTTCTAGATACATTCGACTATCCAAATGACAATTTTTATGTCTCATATTTAACAAACGTACAAGTTTTCAATTCAGTTGAGTTGGACATAAAGACTGATCACGTAATAAAGTAGAGATAATTTCTATAAGAGCAAAAGTGATGGACTCTCACACCACCTCCTCTGGGATTGCTGGAAGCTTCTTCTTCTTACCCCTTCTTGGCTTTTTCGACGTCATCTTGCCCTTCTTCATGATGACCACCACCACTGATGGTATTGAGGTCTCCTCCTCCTCCTCCTCCTCCTCCCCCTTAAGCTCCAAGTCCAACATGAAGTCAATGACAAAGTACAGGAGGGCGAAGCGGTAGAGGTAGATGGATCCGGAGCCCAAGAGGATGAGAGGATGAGACAGAAACTGTCCCTGTTGGGTGGTCCACAGCAGTCCCACTCCTAAAAGGGGGAAGACCCACAAAGTCCACGGTACCCAAGTCCAATAATGAGCCACTTTTGAAAAGTTGCTCTGGAAAAAAAGGTCATTTATGGAATCTAAGCTTCTTCTACTTGGGTACCTTCTTGGCTCCGAGGTAGAGATCGTAGGAGATGGCGAGCTGGACCAAGCCCAAGATCAGGATCAGGATGAGGCTTGTGAAGATGACGATCCTGAGGAGTGGCGTGGTCCCCTCATTCTTCGTGAGGAATAAGGGCATTGAGAAGAGGACCGTGTCAATACTCACCCACACCTTGGATTGAGGAACATTTTGAGACAATTTTAAGTCACATGAAATTTAGAGCCTCTCACCATGTCAAGGAGGGCCATCCTTGTGACTACCTTCTGAAGAGATGATGAAGAAGAGTGAGGCGTCATTTTTGTGGGGAAAGAAGTTTGACTGCGATATGGAAGTTGGACATGAGACTCTGAAAAAATGTCCAAAGACTTTCTTCTCTGTTTTGTGGAGAAGTTGAGAAACTTTTATGTTTGTTGCCAATAGTTCCTAATCCAAAAGCTGAAAACATAACAACAAAAAAATTTCTTTCAACATAAAAAAAGTCATTCATTTCTTATGTCCAAGATCGCAGAAATAAAAAGTCGCCTCTTCCCAAAGAAGAATCAAGAAAAGATGAAGAAAGGCAATAATAGTTGGATCCCTGTGGCGAGGATCTTCCTCGTGGTTGACATTGTGAGAGAAAGATTCGAGACGTCGTCACTTTATAAAGTCATACTTTAATTTTGTTTTCGTCTTCTCAGGGATTCTGCGTCTATCGAACCGCCCTCTTCATTCTGGAGATCATGGAACCCTCACCTTTCTTCTCCAAAGAGCTACAGGCGGAATTGGAAAAGTACACTCAGTCAAAGGGTAAAAGAAATGCTAAGAGCCTTCAGACGTCGAAGTCATTTTGTGTGTCTTTTTGTTAGCCCAATTGAATGTGACAATCGCCTCCATCACCTTCGGACGTCTCTTGTGGATCCTCTTTGACCTCTTTGTTTTGGTTGGGATTAAGAAGCCTAAGTACAAGTGGAGGTCCACCGCATGGTTCTACGTCTCTGCCATCTCTTGGCCCGTCTCACTCTTCTCTCTGGTCGGATCCGTCTACTTCCTCTCCCTTCATGAGAAGAATCCCTTCGGCGTGGTCTTTGATCTCGTCTCACTCCTCGTCTGGGCACTCACGATTGCTTTTGTGAGGATCATGCTAAACAGGATGCCGGATGAGGGGGAGGAGGAGGAGGAGGAAAATGTGAATCTGATTGAACAAATGTAAAAGTCCGTCCGTGTGAAGAATGTCAGAGAGATATTGTGTGACATTGTTTGTAAAAACTCAATTTAAACGACATAAAATTCGGTGTATTCAAGTATCAAAGATATTCTTTTGTCTAAACAAACACACTCCGTCCAAAAACGTAAGAATTGTCTGGTTCTCAAAAAAGTGTGAATGCTTTGGAGTGACGCTGACGCTATGACTTGTAACCATGCATCATACAAAACTCCAAAGAACGGTGCCACAGACACTTTGTCTCTTCATGGGATAAAAATCACACACTTTTGATCTCATCATCATCATTAGAAATGGGGTTAGATGAAGGGTCCAAACCTCCACCACCCAAAGTTCCAACACCCCCTTCAGGAGACGGTCCTCAAAAGGAAAAGGAAAGTGCCGAAGCCGATGCTGCCTCCTCCTTGGATCTCGCCATTCAAATCAAGCGTGCCTCCGCCACGGATCGTGTCAGCCTTCTGAGTCTCCACACTCAAATCCTCCTCTCAGACCTGGAGGCTGAAGAACTAAGGAAGAAGAGGAAGAGGAAGAAACGGACTTATAGGTCTCTCGTGAAGATCATTGGGATCCTGGACCTCACCTTCTCCGTCATGTTCCTTCTCTTTGGGGTGGCCTACACCCTCGTCTTCGCCCTCAGAAAAGGTGGTGGTGGGGATGGTCACTCGAGGAGAGTCATGGCTTTTGGTGGGGGATCCATGGTCATTGGGCTCCTTGGGATCCTCTGTGCTGGGATTCTACTGAAGGGGACAAAGACTGTAAGGGATTTAAAAGTGACAATTTCGAAGGCTTAGGTTCTTTTCTAATCTTCCAGAAATGCCTTTGGACTTGTGCTCTGTGGCTCCTTGGGAGTCTCCTGATCATTGGACTCCTGGTCTTCCAGCCTCTTTGGATGAATGAGGAGCGTCACTGGGGCCTCAACGCTCCGGTAATCCTCATCCGCCTCATCTGGGGGATTTGCGTCCTCCTCCACATGGTCAAGGTGAATAAGAGAGGACGAACTGAAGAGATGAAAGCTTCTTCTTTAGAAAAGCCTTCCCCCAGCATCGCTGTGACGGAGGCTGAGGACAGCAGCGGTGGGAGTAGTGACACTGGTGCCAGTAGCGTCACTACTACTGCGGATGAGATGAGTGTCAATAAGGATGAGGAAGAGAGTGGAGTAATAAATATCTAGCGAACTGACAAGGGGTATAGCATTTTTTGCATATTTGTCAAGAATTTGAGTGGCATAAAAATGTTGGTATCTATGAGCTAAATGCAAGGGTCTTAGAGAGCTAGAAAAAAGTCACTTTTTGTTGGACTCAAATCCAGCCTCATTATCATCATGTCTTCAAAAGCGAAAGGCAATATGGAAGCGAATGAGGGACAAAATCAGAATCCTCAGTCATTCCCAGTCGCAAAATGCCTCATCTTGATAGACGCTGTGAGACATAAAAGTCTGCTTTTAATGTGCAGTTCTGACTTCCATTTTCTCTCTCAGATCCTCAGCACCATTGGCTTCCTCATCTCCACCCTGACCGTGACTGGGATCTACCCCTTTGTCTCCCATGAATTTAAGAAGGAAATGAACAAGGAACCAAAGTCCAAAGGTACATAAAAAGAGACACTTTTCCAAAGTCTATATTCTTGCATTTTTCTTCTGCACAGAATCCGAAGCCCTGATCTCAATCAGCGTAGTCCTCATGCTCCTCCGACTGCTGTGGATCATCTTTGACCTCTTTGTCTACGGCGACGTGAAGGGAGGGAAGAGGGGGAAGCCTACCCTCTGGCTCGGCATCTCCGCTATCTGTTGGCCCATCTTCCTCATCCTCCTGGTCCTGGACGCCGTCCTCCTGGAGTCTTACAATAATACGAGCGTGGACTTTGGCTTTGACATCCTTTCCCTGGTCTTTTGGTTGACTACGATCGTCGTGGTCAAAATCATGTTGAACAAAATGGAGTTGATGAGTAAATAAATGACTGTCATTTTTATTGGACATTATATTTTATGGCAAGAAAAGAATCGTGGTCATGCTTCTTTTACTGATTTCAAATTTCAAGGGTCTATCCTTCCCCCAAAGATCTGGGCTGACACTTCCTCCCAACACTTCCAAGTCTACGATGACTGGGATATTTTTCCTACAAAAAAGTGTCGTAAAAAAGACTCATAATTTTGTAGTTTTAATTTACTTGTTGCAAATGACGAATGCAAGGTAGCCATCCTGCCTTTTGACAGCGAGGACCCGAACGCCTTTTACCCCTTTGGTCAGAGGACCGTTGCCCTCTGGAGGGACTTTGAAGAGGTCCCAGTCCAGGAAGTTGCCGCCTTCAGGGAGGAACTTGGAAAAGTGGGCAAGGACGTAGAGCGTGGGTTGTTTGTAGAACTCTCCTTCCTTTGCGTTCACGATGATGGCGGCGTCTGTGAAGAGGGATACGTAGTTTGGTCCACCTTGAGTGTTCAGACCGCAGTTCCAATCTATCCAACCTCCTGCCCCACATTCTACGTTCTAGAGATATGTACAAGATTAGGGCAAGTTGAGACGACTGAATTGTGGAACTGACTGAGTAAATGTCATCTGCATATTCTTCCCCACGAGGCCAGCTTCCCAAGTCCACGTCTGCTTCCCAAGGAAGCCAACCTAAGACAGAATTGTAAATTCATATCAGTTTATGGATTCCATCATCATGCGACTTCACGTCAATTCAAAACTACCATCCAAAGCTCAACTTGTCTTTAAATCTTCACTACCGAAGCATAAAACCGACCATGATTGACAAACACAAGGTTATGTACACATTTTGTACTTTTCATCAAAAAGTTCAGTACGAAAGCTTAAAGGGCCTAACATCAAAAATCTACATTTTGATTTGGACTTGGAAGTTTCCATTGTATTTTTTAAAGATAGGCAATACAAAATATTTGATTGTCATTGAATTTAAAAAAATTCTGCCAGCCGTTTTAAATTTTACACCTACCGTTGGACGCCTCTGTCTGCAACAACCATTTATCTGGAAACTGTCTGTGAGTCTGACACGTCCAGCCATATCCTGTTTGCTGGCGGGTATACCAATGAAGGGCAATTCCTTGTACATATTTGGCAGCCTCAGGGTCTGAGAAGAGATATTCGGCCAGGGTCTTGGTGAAGAATGAGTTGTCATCCACAGCCATGATCTGCATGTCCTTATAGCCGTTGGCCCATAGGCTGGGACCAAGGAAGTCCCTGATCCAATCTCGGTAGTCCCATGGCGTCCATCCCATAGCGACAAATGGGTAGAATGGGAGAAGTCCATCAGCAGGTTCGTTTTGTGGGGTTATCCCCCAGAATTTAATCCCCTCCCCTTCGAAAGCTTTTAAAAATCTGGATCAGAGGGTTTAGGGTAAGTAGCGGAAGTAGCATCCATAGATAGTCATATCCTATATTACTTTATAAAGTAGTTGGCCCAGGCCAGGTAGAAATTCTTTTTGAGAAACCCTATGCCTTTGAGTCGCCCGTTCGTCTTCATCCAACTTGGGGCTGTCCAGGGACTGGCGATCAATTTAAGTCCAGGCTCCAATGACAGTGCATGTTTGATATGGGGAATCTGGGGGAAATTAAAAATTCACATTAAGAACTGCCTTACTTTTCTACCCAATCTGGTCAAAAATTATAGTCTTAAAGTATGACCATCGGAATCAAGAATTATGGCGGCTTTAGGCTTCCGTACTGCGTTTTCAATCAAAATTTTAAATTTTGACCCAAACTCGGAATTTGTGTTGATCGGTCCCTTCTTAGCTTCGGTACTAGTTTAGTTACCCTTAGTTCATGATCTTCCGGTGCAAGGGCGAAGGACTCCAGGAGTAGATCCGTCGTTCCATTATGGTCTGCATAGGTATACTCATGAAGGGAAAAGTCACATCCTGCCATCGTCGTCCTAGAGTACGTGTATCCAATGCTATTCGGACCAAACAAGGAGAGCATGAAATTGTCCCTAATCTTTGAGTCATTGAGAGAGTTAAGAACCACTCCAACAGAGTCTGTAAAAGAGCATCCCCATCCAATGACTTTTTGAACCGGTGGTTTGTCCAGGTTGATGGAGATTTTGACACGGTAGGGCTCTAGAATGTGAGAAATAAGCTTCCATACTTACAGACAGAAAAAAACATCCTACCTTTGTCTCCCCACCACCACCACCGAGTATTATTGCTGCCACCATTGATTGGAACAGTCTTCGCCTCCAGCCTCTTCCCTTGGATGTTTGAAGTGTAGAAGAGAGCCGTCCCCTTCGGAGGGAGGGTCACCTCCCCCATGAAGTCACAGTAGGTGGCATTACAGACACAAACCATCTTCTCCTTGTCCCCTTGAACCATTCGAAGGGAGCAGGGAAGCCCTGGAGGAGGTGGGTCACCAAATGAGAACTGAAGTTGTAGTTGTATCAAAAAGAGGAGTCTTAGCGGAAATGTCGAAGTCATGACTTAGCCAAACAAAATGTAGGCACTCAAGTAAATAGCATAGAAAAGTAAGTGCAGATGGTCGTTAATTAAGATTACCATAATTAATGGATGTGTCTGTTTGGTCATAATAAGTTCCGTTGTACAGACTTTTTTGGGTATTCATGAGAGAAGCGTTTATACCAATGAATGTGCATGCATTTTTCCTTTGTCTCTTTTTTCTGATGCTTATGAAAAGAAGCTCTTGAAAGTCCAGTCTTTTACTTTTTACATGTCTCACAAAAAATATAAATACACGCATCATTTCTACATATTAAAAAGTCTCTCTATTCATTTCTTAGTGGTACTCTTATTACTTGTGCTAGAAGTGTTTGAAGCCACAGAAGATCTCCCTCCCGTCGCCGTAGCCTCTTCTTCCATCCTCTGGGAGGTGACTGCCTGATAGGAAGGCGTCGTCCGAGGTGGATTCGCCTCCCTCTTCTTCCTCCAAAAAGAGTACTTCTTCCTCCTCTGCTCCACAGACTCAGAGTGACCACCCCCCATCGTAAGAGAGGTCCGGTAGTACTCATCAAACTTCCTCACATCCCGGATGAAGGCAACGACTAAGATGACCAGGATGAGGGTGATCCCAACAGGGATCAGGAATAGTAGATGTCTCTTGTTCACAATAATTTCGATGGAGTACCAGATGAGGGCAATGGCTCCGTAGGCAAGCCAGACGTAGCAGAGTTGAATGACTCGCTTCCAACCTGCGAGGAGGAGGATGACTCCGAAGATGAGAGCCACTCCTGCCCCTACGATGCATCGAAAGATGAAGAACTTGAAGCTAGGTTCGGAAGAGTTGTCCAGGGCGAGGACGAGGAGGGTGAGGACGACAGTCGCCCCTACGGCTTCCAGCATTGAGGCTCCCATGACCATGAGGTGGAGGCCGGTGGAGGAATGGCGTTCGTGGACGACGACGGGTTCTTTTGGGGCATCCTCGGAAGGATCTTCGTTGGACTTTCGAGCCTCGATTTCCTTGATGTGTGTAGAGCCGAAGCGGACGCCTCCGGTCGGGGGAGCACGATCGTCATCAGCCAAGCCTTTGAGGGTTGGGCGGATCTTCCGAGAGGGAGCTGGGGTTTTGGACTTGCGAGGACCGAAGAGACCCATGATTGATTGAGTTGAGTTTTTGTGTCTGTTGTAAGGAATTGTAATTCTAAAAGTGGTTTTTTATTGAGTGGAAAAGTTGGAGCTTAGTTACGATAATTTCCAGAGTGTCTCTTCTGAATGTCTTATGAAAGGGTGGTGGTGGTGGTTCATTGTTTCCTTCAAAACACCAAATGGAGTTGACTCCTGTCCCACAAGGTTCTCGTAGTCTCATTTTCTCCGGTTTCTTATGAGATTTTCTTCTTCTCGGTACCGGAATTGGCACCCTTCCTCAAATCTTCTTCCACCATTTTATGTCTTCCTTTTCTGCTTTTGCATAATCTGCGTGTGTCTACTCCATTTCGAGGATGGTTTTGACCATGATGAAGACAAAGAGGTAGGTATCGATGAGGAGGACGAAGAGGACGAGGCAGAAAAATAGACTCGGCATTTGTGTTGTTGTGAAATTGAAATTAGTTGATTAATTAGCACTTAATTAATTTGTAATGAATTGAATAGATTTGTTATGAATTTACAAAACACAGACAAAGTCACGTCACGTCAGACACGGAAAGCACAAAAAGCTAAGTTATAGTATGGCTTGCACTTTGGCATATAAAAGTTCAAGTCGTGGGAGTAACTTTCTTGACAATTCCCACATCATAATATTCATTGACTTTCTCTCCTGTCAGATATTAAAAGGTGTACAGGTGGACCAATTACAAAATTACATTCCATCAGATTAGCTTCCTCTGATTGTGCAGTCATTCTTTCACACTTAAAGTGGCTGTCTCAACTTGCCTCTCTTTCTAAACAAGCAATGAATGAATGAATGAACGCTGCGGAAGGAAGGAAGGAAGGAAGCAAGCAATACGGAACTACAATCAAATGAACTAACAATGCGATAATAATGACTTTTAAAGATAGATAATAATTTTAATCGAATTACTTCATCAAACACATTTTCACTATTTATTTATTATTGATGAATGACTATTGACTTTGACAACACAAACAAACAAAGCAATCACGATCAAGTTTACAATGAGGAAATGCAGGTCTGTATAGCTTTCAAAAAACAAGTTCATTTGGTTAATGACATTAGCATCCTTTTAATTGCTTGAACTTTTGTCATACATAAACTATTATATAAGAACCCCCCTCCTCATGTCCCAGGGTGACCAGTTGCCTTTTGTGCCTTGTCCTTATCATCATGGCGTTCCTGCTGGCATTTGTCCCTCTGGTACTTACGTTCCTAGAGGTGGAATCCCTCAAGACTATGGAACTCCAAGCCCCCTACAAAATCCAGAGCGTCGCCACGACCAAGTTTCTCACGACAGAGGAGCAAGGGATCCTAGGACTTCGGACAGGATCCGTGAGGACGATGAAGGATGGAGGGAAGCTGGCTCCTGATCAACAATGGACCCTCACCTGGGACCCTACGATTGACGACCTACACAACGGGTATAGGATCGAGTCCTCCCATGAGTATCTGAATGAAGTGACCACATTCTACCCAGACGGACGTACCCGGGCGATTCCAAACATTTGGGAAATCATTGAGTTGGACGGGGGGAGGAGGATTCTTAGGAATAAGAGGAGTCAAAGGTGTCTCACGGCCCTGAAGATTGTGGGGAAGAAGGAGGATGGGGATGTGGCGGAGAGGACCTGCTCCTTCAAATCAAGGTGGCAGCAGTGGAGGCTTCTTAAATTGGATCTGGATAAGAGGATAAGGGCAGACCTTTTGGGGCAGGATGTGGATCAGGATGATTACTATTAAGAAAGAGAGGCAGAGAGGTTCTTAATTTATTGCATTTGTATTATTGAGTGAGTTATTAAAAGCATCAAGTTTTTGATCTGTTACAAAAAGTTTGATTCAAGAAAGTGCATTTTTTGTGTATTCTGGGGTATTGGAGACTCTCTCAAACTCATATCATTTCATCCATGCATGCAGACCAAAAGCAAGCTTCTTGGCTTGGTTTGGCTTGGCTTACTGAAGCCTGAAGCGTATAAGCTTGCTTGACTTACCAGTTTTTATGTTGGTGCTGGTACAACAACTCTCTGCAGTGCAGACCATAAATTGATGCATGTGTATCTACTTAACTAAGCTTAATTTATCCAACTATATGGCTATCTGAAAGTATAGAGTTGTAAATTAATGGTTGCAGCTGCTGATATGATGATAGGCAATACCTAAAATATCCATACCGTTTTGTATATTCTTAGTAACACTTTCAACTTTTTCTCTCACACAGTTTCTTCTTTATAAATTCATAAAATATAATTGCAGTACAAAGTGTGTGAAGAGAACTTTTAAATGTAACAATTTAATCAAAGTATCTAAATCAAATCGAAATGTTTCTCATCCCATCCTCCTTATTATCCCTTCCTCGACGACTTGGACGCCTTTTCGCTTCCTTCCTCCAGAGTGCCCAGTTTTGGACAGCTGCCTTCAGAGACGCCTTCCTCTTGTCCCTCTTCATCATCTACACGTACATGGGCCTGGCCTGGAGTTGGGTCTTTCCACCCAAGCCAAAGTCACTCAAGGGAGAGACTGTCTTGGTATGACAAAAAGACACAAATCTTTTCATGTATGACTTTGGAACCTTTTCCTTAGGTCACAGGTTCAGCCTCCGGGATCGGACGCCAAATCTGCCTCTGTCTAGCCCGGGTGGGAGTCTCCAAGTTGGTCTGCTGGGACATCAACCGAAGGGAGAACCTTGCCCTCGTGGTTGAGTTGAAAGCTCTGGGAATAGACGCCTCAGAGTACGAGGTGGACATTGGAGACCTTCGCCAAGTCCAATTGAGTGCTGCCAAAGTGAAGGACGAAGTGGGGGACGTGTCAATCCTGATCAATGCAGCAGGGATTATGCCAGTCCACTCCTTCCTCTCCCACAACCCAAGGGAAGTCACCCGGACATTTAGTGTGATCACCTTCGGACCTCTCTGGGTCCTGAGGGAGTTTCTCCCAGGACTCATCCGCCGAGGGAGGGGGCATGTGGTCACTATTTGTTCCTTTGCTGGACTGACAGGGGGAAGGAATCTGGTTGCCTACGCAGGGGCGGAGGCTGGACTCAATGGAGCTGTGGAATCGGTCAAGGAGGAAGTTAGGATGTTGAAAAAGGTGGATATTAAATTCACGACGGTGTATCCATCCTCCTGTACGACGGACCTGGGCCAGTCTGTGGTGAGGTCAAGATTCCCTTGGCTCCTTCCTGAGATGACCAAGCCGGACTATGTGGCGGAGAAGACACTGGAGGGGATCCTGATGGATAGGGAGTACGTCTTTATTCCACCGATACTTAATTTCCTGACACGAGTCATCAAGTAAGGAAAGAAACACAGCAAAAATTTTGTCTTTATAATTCAACTGACTTTTTGCCATTAGGATCGGACCATCCAAGATCTACTATGCCATAAATGACTTTTTCAGCTACTACGTGGAGCCTTGTGAAAATACGAGGGTCGTTGGAATCAAGTCTGATTGAATGAAGAGAAAACCATAAAAAGAAAAGACAAAGAGACAACTTGATTAATTACCTATTTTTGTTACCCATAATAATTCAACTCATTATTATATCAGACTGAATATTGATGCTCAAAAAATATACTCAAGTATAGCTTAAACTGTACTCAATCACGATAAGTGAGAATAGTCGTTTCAATCTTTATTGACGGATTTTGTGTGTACATAAAAATTTTGGGGGGTTTTTATCCAAATAATTGTTCCAAGACGCTGACCTGGTCATTTTGGTTGGAAGGCCTAGGTCCTTGCTCTGCAGGCTTAGAGAGCCCTTGTCCTTCTGCTGGAGCTTGTGGCGTGAGCTCTTTAGTTTCTTCACTTTCCACATCATCATCACCTCTTCTTTGAGTCGAAGGAGGTAAGGACGCATCGTAGGTCCTCACAGCACCTTGATTCAAAATAGCAGACTGTCTCGGACTCCCAGGTAGACTCTCTTCATCACCATCCCCCAACCCAAGGCCCAACTCCTCCCTTCGCATCCTCTCCAGAAAGGCGTGGACCACGACGAGAGTGTACCCCTTCACTCCTTGAGTTCCCAGTGTGACGCCAAGAGAGACTCGGAAGTAGGGATTCTTCCTCAAGAAGGCAACGTCCAGAGCTACCTGCCCCCACCAAAGGAGCCAGGAGACGAGGGAGATCCTGAACCACACCCGGACTTTAGGACGCTCCCTCTCCCTTCCTCCCATGAAGAGGAGGATGGAGAGGATGAGGCAAATACAGGCCATGATGAGGTATCCCCAGATGATCCCAGTCCAAAGACTCCCAACTTTTTGCCTCTTCTTTTTTCCACCACCTTTGGAAGTTGCAGTTGAGATGCCTCCAACCATGCCCAGGACGGCGAGGACGATGTCAAGTAGCTAAGATAGAATCGGTCTTCAGATTTTGGAAAAAAGAAGAAGGACACTTTTTAGACACTCACCATTTCGATCAAGGCCAGAATGCTCACTCCATACTCGAGGGGCATGCAGAGGCACGGGTTGGACTTCCATTCTTTGGAACATTTTTTATACCGAGTCATTTATTTGATGACAAAAAAGTAGATGAAAATCGGCATTTTATTCTCAGAATTGTTTTTTGAATTTTTGGAAAGAAGAAAGTTGAAAGACGAAAGAGCTTGGATACACATGAATTTATTTCTTTTTGGGGGAAAAGTGAGACAGAATGAGCCCCAGTGTTCCAGAAGAAAAGATTGTACACGGCTAAGAGTTGGAATTTCGTCTACCATCCGCCCCAGATGACCATTTTTTGAAGTTCTGCTGTCCTTCAGGATCCTCGGGATGAGGATTGGGATCTGAAGGTCGAGATTGTGTCGAATGTTCCTCATGGGAATCTTGTCCATCATGGCCTGGAGGATTTGGATTAGGATCTGGAGCCTTATTATAATATCAACTTCCGTGATCTGGAGAATGAGAACTTGTTGTGTGATCTTCTGTTTGGGTTGGAGTCGGATCAGAGTGTCTGTGAGGATCCTCAGAGTGGACTGGATTAGGAGGATCTGAGGATCGATGATGCTCTTCTTCGGTGTGAATTGGATGAGGATCAGACGACGAAGAATTTCGATGATCTTCGGGGGTAATTGGATGAGGATCAGAAGATCGGGACTTACTGTGATCTTCACGAGTAGGAGCTGGGGGTCCAGAGTTCCAACGAGGATCTTCAGTGTGAGTTGGATTAGGATCGGAAGATCGATGGTCTTCAGCCTGGGCTGGATTAGGATCTGAAGATTGAGAATTTCGATGATCTTGAATGGGAGGATCAGAGTTCCGGTGAGACTCCTCGATGTGGATTGGTGGTTTAGGATCTGAGGTCCGATGATCTTCAGTAGGGATTGGCTTAGGGTCTGACACCCTCGCTCCTTGGGCAGGTTGTGGAGACGGAACACTTGCAGGAGGACTTGGTCCAGCCTGAACAGGGGCAGGGGCCCTTGTGTCCTGGAATTGATACCTGTAGTACGACGGCAGTACTCGAACCTGAGGTTGAGGTGGTGGTGGGAAGGTGGCCATTCCTCCTCCAGCAGCCTGTCCCCACACCATCCCATTATTACCCACCCTCCTCAACTGCCTCCCAAAGACGTAAACCGTGTACAACAGATAGATCCGGAACATGATCCCAATGGCTATGGCGATGAAGCCGAGGATCAGGATCCCATCGTAGACCCCAAAGCCCAAGTCAGCCAGGAACCGGAGGGTCCAGACGATCTCCAAAATAAGGGTTGCAATGAAGAAGAGGCTCACTTGACTGGCATCCTTCTGCATAGATGAAGACACAGGTATGGAAAAGGGGTACTTTTTGGATGTGCTTTACACTCGAGACTCCAACGAGGAGGATGATGGAGAGGATGATTCCCCCCACGGATAGGATGAGGAAGATGCCAAGGATGAGGCCCAGAACGGCTGCTCCATCTAAAAGATAATTTTTTAGTGTTAAAGAAAATGCTAAAAACCCGACTTACCCTCATGCTTCCCCCGATACTTGAAGCAAGCGACCAAGCTCAAGAGATGGGTCACACTGGTCAGCAATTCAATGATCTAGAAATTGACAAAATCATAAAGCACACTTTTGAGAAATGACGATAAATTCTCACAATGTTGGAAACAGCGAGGATCTTAACCCCCACGTCAAGTTTGACGCAGCATGGATTGTCTTCAGTGCAGGTGCCGTCGTCGGTCTCGGGGTTGGGGTTGCTCATTTTTGTGTGAGACATTTTTTCAGAAACTTTTTTAAGGCTTTTGATTTTTTTGAAGGCTTTGTATTTCTTAGCTACAAGACTTCTTTTTGTGTCTAGACATATGAAACTTGATGTGAGGCAAGATGAGACAAGAGATGTATGAAAGTTCAAAGGCTTGTGACTTTGTTCAGGCATTACTTTTTATACGAAGGATGAGAGAGACATTTTGATTTTGCTTACAAGATTTACATAAAAGTCATATCCTCATCAAATCACTTAAAGACTAGAGACCAATCCTAATCCCAAAGTGTGGATGATGATGATGATGATGATAATGGTAGTCATCATAATACGGGTCATATCCATACCCATATCCACCATAGCCATAGCCATACGGACGTCCGCGAAGAGGAAGCGACTCGTAGGGGGATAGTAAGGTTGCACAACCACAGGTTGGAAGGCAGCGACATTGACAACTCCTGGCTTCGTCTCTCCAGCCTTGGCCCAAACTTTTCCATCATTAGGATTGTGTCCCTTCCCCCGAATCCCACTCCGGAGGACCCAGACGCAGTAGATCATGTAAGGTTTGAGGAAGACGATGATTACCTCCATGATGAAGATGAAGAGGTGAGTATGATAACCATTGGTGCAGAGGTCCACGATGAGCTTAATGAGGAGGAGAGGCCAGATGAGGAAGTTGGTGGTGAGCCAGAGGCAGAGTCTGCAAGCGTCCGAGTCGGCTTGTCTTCTGTAAAGTTCATCAGTGTTCTTCACCTTGGGATCCACCTTCACACAACAGCCTCCAGCGAAGGAGAGGACGAAGGAGGAGAGGAGTTGGAGGATGGCGAGGAAGAGGAAGAAGCCGAAGACGATGACGATCCACCCTTGGGTGAGAGTCTCTGACAGGGACAAGATGTAGGAGGTCATGGCGGCTACCTGGATGACCTACGACAAGAATTGTAATCAGTAAAAAAATATTGACAGGAAGTGTTTCTTGTCTTACGATATCTCCGAGTGCCATGAGTTTGACGCCCACGATGAGGGGCATGCAGCAAGGATTGTCCCCACTGCAGGAACTCATTTTGTGTGTGTGTGTGACTTGTGACACACTTTTTTATGTGAGGAAAAACGATGGAAGATTTTGACACCTTTGGAAATTCGGAAGTGTTTCTAGGTGCCTAAAAAATATGTCTTCTGGGTCACCTCTGGCTTTGACCCCATCTCGCCAATTCATATTGACTTTTTTCTCAGACATAGCGTCCTTCGGATCATCCGAAAAGGTCATTCAAAGAAAGATCTGACAAAACTCTCAGGATGCCTGAGACGACCTCCAATCGTTGGATCCTTTTGCTTGACGCTGTGAGTATAGTCTATTCGTCTCAACTTTTAATTTTCATGTAAGATTGAACAAGACATTATGTATTGCATATTCGAAAGTCATTACTGCAGTGGGAGCTGCCCTCTCCTGCTGCACTGTCTTTGGAATCACCCCATTTGTCTCTGCTGAATATAATGGGGGTTCCTCACTTGCGTCTTTTTTCAGTGCTGCTACTTCTTTTTCCGCAGCTTCTTGCAGAAAATTGACCCACACTTGAGCGTCATTTTCTGCTGGTGCTGCCGCAGAAATTGATGGGCATCACATTGACGCGAGTTTGTTCACATATGAAAGGAAGCTGCAGCGAGCAGCACAAAATTATGACGCGCGTCACAAAAATCGTCTGCTTCTCCCAGAGAAGCTTCCTTTTTTTGCGTCTACCTGCTGCTCATTTGTGAGTGGCCAGGTAGCACTTTTTTCTACATGTCCTTTACCATTTTAGGTTTTTATAACAAAAGTATCATCACTATTCGTTATAAAATGATTAATTAATTATATAAACTTAATTTATCATTAATTAGAAAAAATATGCCGTTTTTAGGACACCATTTATAAAAAACTGCGACGAAAGATTTTAAGTAATATGACACTGGTTTTTGATATTAAAAAGTAGTATGACCCTTAAGGGTACTCCTGGAAGGGCCCATCAATAATAGCCGATCTTGCTGGAAATCCGCATTGAGAAAGAAGCAGCAAAATTAGCGTCAACGTCAAAGTGACGCTGCTTCTCATGCAGCTTTTGCTGCTGATATGTGAACGCAAGTTTCAGCTGCTGCAAAATGATGCTGCTTCTTTGCAGACACGTCAAATGCTGCCACATCGCGTTTAAACTGACGCAAGTGAGGAAGGGCCATAAGGCGGCCATGGTCAAGTCCCCTCAGCCAAAGGGTAAGATACTTTTAAACATATTGGAATTCACAAAAGTCATTTCTATTCAAAGCCCAAATGTACGGGACGATCGCCTGCGTCATCGTGTTCAAGCTTATGTGGATCATCTTCGACCTCTGCGTCTACTGTGGCGTGGGAGCAAAGGAGAGGGGGTGGGCTTGCTGTTGGCTCTGCATCTCCAGCGTCTTTTGGCCCATCCACCTCATCATCTTGATCCTTTCCGCCTACATCTTCAACTCCCATAAAACCACGCCGGTGTACTTTTACTTCGAAATCTTCTCCCTGATCTTCTGGCTCGCCGTAATGATCGATCTGAAGGTCATCCTGAACAAGATTCGGAGGGAAAAAGGAGGAGGAGCAGTTCATCCGGAAGTGGAGGATCCACCTCGGCCCTCGGTATCCAGTCATCGACGACCTGAACCTGTCCCTCATGATGAAGAACCTGAGACAGCAGAGTCCAAGGAAGAGAGGAGGAAATCTAGGCGGAAGTCTCGGTTGAGTGTTGCTGCTGTTTGAGCCAAGTCTCTTGTATGTCTGTGGTAAAAGTATAATACGAATCGAAAAGAATTAAAATGCTTTTATAATCCGGAATGGAATAAGTCATTGGAGTGCATTTGATTGAAAGTAGTCTCATTCTGCCCCATTCATCTATGCTTATTGCAACGTCCGCCACTTCTCCGGTGTCTTAGGGTGTGAAAAGTCCCTGTCTTAGAGTTATAGAGCTTCTCCGTCCATATCCCTTTTAGAACCAAAGTCTTCAAGAAAGACGGAGGAATAATGTTGTTTTGAGACAGGGACTTATTTTGTATGTGCTGAAAGTAAATCATGTTTTGACTCTGTCCGTCTGCCTGCTTGACTTTGGTCGATACGAAGGAAAGTGCATAAGAGACGAAGGACAACAATTTCGTATGATTGATTGATTGTATTACATGAATGACAGTTTTAGATTTTGGACATTTTTAAGTATTTTTTTACAAAAAATGTAAAAGTTTGACAGCCAAACAAAGGTTTAGTCC
>JAQIWU010001257.1:0-17748 GCA_034696445.1 Isotomiella minor
TCAACTCAAACTGGCAGAAAAGAGCCGCACACACAGAACAACAACAATAAATGCTTTCGGAGAGGAGTTTTACCGTATTTGCCAACTGAAGTTACCTTCCCACTGCTCAAAGGTGTAAGGGAGGGAGGGGACTGTCCCTGATTTACATTACATGTGGACTTCAATTGACTGGAAATTGGAAGGATGGCTTGTCGTTTACTGTTTTATGCAGAATCATAAAGAATAGATAGATGTTCAAAAGGGATAATATCTGCGCAAGGAATTGTTTCCTTTTCTGGACTAAATACATCAACTTATCGACATTTAGACAATATTTTCTTTTTAGAACTTGAAAAGCTGACCAATTATTAAGAAACCCTCAGACTGTGGATTCTTTGATCCTAAAAACTTTAATTTTTCAACAATGGCGTTTCCTTTTATCATTCCCAAATGCCCTTACGCAATGCACGGACGGTCCCAACGGACGGACGGACGGCTCTCTGCAAGCCAAGAGAAGAGATGGATGTGAATTGGATTTTGTTATGTAACGCAGCGAAATACTCCTTTGAAAATGAGCTCACTCAACTCTTCGTGAGAGAGTTTTTAGCAGTGTTTGTGTGACTGTGACTCGGGAAAAAGGAAACTTTGGGACAGATGATGATTTAATACACCGCAGGACGTTACGTAACATTATTTGGGCCACACTTTCACGCACACATTCACCCATCCTATTTTATCTGTCCTAAAAGTATTGGTGAAAGTTGTGACGAAATAATCTTTATCTTCTTCTTGTCACATGTGACTTTGTCCTCAATTGTGATTGACGTAAACTTCCTGCTGAATGAGTCACAAATTTTGAAGATTGACGACGGTGTCCCGGTGGTCCGACGTATGTATCGTCGCCAGTAGTATCAATTGGTAAGACCCTTTATTTCACGAATAACGCCATCTCTTCAGTACCGTTATTCCATTCTTTACGCGAAGAAAGGCAACAAAACATTACTGATTTGATTTGTATTTTTAGGTTGTGACTTCCTCCACTACTACTCTCGTCGGATTGGAATCAATTGGTCAGGGCTCAAGGAGTCAGGAAGGACGGAAGCTTAAATTTCAGTCTGTGGATAGTTGACGACGTCAAGAGCAAAAAGCCTGCCGAACATTGCTTGTTATTACAACTATTACAATTGTCGACTGTAAGTGTGTCGTTGTTGTAGACTTTTCATTTAGGTGTGTTCTTCGTCTTACGTTTGGTTTTTGTTTTTCTTTTTCTTTTTGTTCCTCCTTTCGTGCCAAATATGCCGTGATGAAACTATAGAAGAGGACGATGATAAGCCTGTCCGGATTAAAATGCGGGTTAAATATCTGGGAAACAGCCCTCGGGTTCTCCAGTCACTAACAACAAGAACGACAGAAGAGGGTGTGAAAGTTGGAGTCAAAAACGCGGTCGTCCTCCTAGCAGGAACTACAAGTTGTCGGGAAATTAGTAATTCCAATAGGGCTTCAGTTACGAGGATTAATCGGTGTCAATTCGTGCTTCAGTATCCAACAACCGTTGTTAATCCAGACGGGTCAACTTTCACAATCCGGTACACCACGCCTAGAAAGATCATCAAGGTAAGGGAACCATTCAATTATGTTAGGGTTGAAGGATTTCATTCCTCATTACTTCGGTGATGGGTGATACGATTAATTTTTGTTTGAAGCTAGGGAAAGTGACCAAAAGTGCATACACCTCAGGGGAATTTTCATGTCTCCAATTGCAGTTTTTTCTATACAACATTTTTTGTTGTGTTGCAAATTAGTTCATTCGACCGGAACAGCGAGCGAGCAGTGCAATACAGTGGGGGAAAACATGCTTGTTAAACTAAACTTGATAATTGATTTTCACTTAATAATTCAGCAGTTATTGAGTTTTGCTTCAATTCTTGTTTTCTTTCTTTTATTACGGCCCTTCTTATGTTTACAAGTCCTCTTCCCCTTCTGTGAACATACTATTGTAGATTCAGACAAATTATTAATAGAAATAATTGCATATAGCTAGCGTTGGCTAAGCTGTATAGGGAAATCCGATCGCCAATGGTTCTTTGAGAGAACAATTAATAATGCTTCTTTTTTTATCCTCACAGCTCCCTGTGGACGTCACTCAGTTGAGTGAAAACGACCGATACAAACGACTGGAACGGCGAAAAGTAAAAACTAAAGTGAAGCTTGAAGACGAATTTGAAGGAGAAAGTTTTGATACCCAAAAGTACATAAAGTTTATCAAGAAATGAAAATGAAGCCTAGCGGCGTATACATGTCCTATGCAGCAACAAGAATGTAGTAATTTATCTTCAGGTTATTTAGCACTTTTGTGTAGTGTAGAAAGTAAGTACCAGTCAACGTGTTCCTTATCGGCGGCGTCGACTCGACATCACCAGAATTTATTTGGTAGGTCAAATTACACCTATTTGTAGTAGGCACTGTAGCAATGTTTCTTCATTCTTTTGGCTTTTGTTGCAAATAAAACTTTAAGATCTCAAGCTTGTCCAAGATTTTCATTTCTTTTAAGAAGTTGCAATTTTAATTTCACTTTTACTTCACCTTTTGCGTTAGCTTTTCACCTGTACCGTATATTTTTACCAATTATTTTACATTAACTGAATCTCAATTAATCGTATGCATGTACTTTAATCTCCCGCAGATTTTCAACTACACCCCTAATCTATGGATGGGTCACTTGATGTTACATATGGCGAGGAGGGACCACCTTCGAAAAAGTCCAGACGAGCAGCGAAAAACCACACGTCGTCGCCAGTGGAGGAAGGGGAGGCGGATGTCTCCAAATCCGTCAAACCTAACCGTCTTCAAGACAATACTGCCTTAAAAAGTTATACCAAGGAAGAACTGAATGCTAAAAACGGAGTCATTGTTTCTTCCATCCCTTTCTCCGTTACGAAAAATGGAAGCACCTCGACTATTGATAGTAGTAAACATGAACTTGTTGAACCAACCATTGATGTTGCAGTGCCAAAGTCAGACGAAGACAAAGAAGAAAAGACGGAGACAGAAACCTCCTCCTCTCCAAGCAAACCTAAACCCAGAACAAGGAAAAAGAAAAGAAAGAGAAAGGCTGTCACTGTGGTCAAAAATAAACCTGGTTCAAAAGTAGCAGCGGACGTTGACCAGGAACATATTAAGGCAAAACGAAAAGCTGCTTACTTGAGGAAAAACATAAAGCAGATACTACAAACCGAGACATTGGGAGAAGAGACGTTGGCAGCACAGAGAGAAGAAGCCGAACGGCGTGAAAGAATGAATCTCAAGCTTCACCAGTTAAAACTAATGCAAGCACAAGCTGCCGCTGTTACCACCATTGTTTCTCCTTCTGGGGTAGAACCACAAGATAATAGTGTTAGTAATAGTGAACCGAAGGAACTGGTGCAACTGAAACCGAATTCTAATTCTAATCCAGACGATTTGCTACATGAAGTTGGAGTTTCAAATTCAAATCAGAATAAGTCTGAAAATAGGACAAGTTCAATTTCACTTTGTAACGAAGAAATTGTTATATCTCCAGATGATGAATCTGAAGTCAATAATTTCCAAAGTTCCTTTGGTCTCCCTCAGTATCATTCCTCTGAATTATTGTCTCGTCTAACGGCGACGGCACAGTGGACCGAGCGTAATAGGCAGAGTTCATCCATTGCTCCTGAAGCTGCGCACTATCGAAATAATTTAACTCGTAGTGATACTCGTCGAGATAGAGCTGACGCCGGAGAATACGTCATATCAATTAGTTCCGGCGAAGAAGAAGAGTGTGACAATGAAGTTAGTCATTTGTCTTTGTCGAAAAGAAGAGAGCACTGGGGCAAAATACCACATTCCGAAAAACCGAGTACGAAGAAATTTGACAGTGACGACGACGACTGTGTAGTAATTAGCCCCACTCCTGACAAGGACGATGATAAGGATGAAAAAGATTTGGACGAAGTAAACGTGAAAGACTCGATGGGAAGGGTGCTTGTGAATGTTGGACATCCTGAAGAAGATCCAGACATCTTTCTACCACCCCAAGTTACTGCAGTCGTAAAACCCCATCAGGTAGCGTTAACTTTGCACCCAAATTTATTTACAAAGTGCATAATTTTATTTCCTTTACTTTTACAGATTGGAGGAATTCGATTTTTGTATGATAACATCCTGGAATCTGTCGATATGTTTGATACTGCCAACGGGTTCGGTTGCATTTTAGCGCATTCAATGGGCTTAGGAAAGACATTACAGGTAGGTCTAATGTCACACCCACATTCGTCAGAATTTAAAATTCTCAATAATTTATCTCACGTCATTCCTTTGATATATGTTTCAGGCTGTAGCATTCTGTGACGCTTTCCTCCGTTCATCAAAAGCGAAGACAGTCTTAATTATAGTTCCTATAAATACTATACAAAATTGGCAGAACGAATTCAACGTATGGCTCCCTCCTGGCCCTAAAAAATCAGACAAAAAGAAGAAACAAAGCAGTACTAAGAGAGTAGAAACTACTATAGAAGAAAAGTCAGAATCTGCTCCCGATCCCGACCCCACCGCAACTGCATCTCTTACGGAATCTTTAACTGATACAGTGTCTTTGAACTTGAGCTTTGACTCGACCTTAAATCTAAACGCGTTCGCTGATGTAGATGGTCCCAAAGATGAAGGTCAGCAAAATGGAAATTCGCAAAATGGCATTCCCGACGAAAACGAAACGAAGGAAAAGGTCGAACCTCGCCAATTTCAAGTATACCTCTTAAATGAAACTGTGAAGACTCTTCAGAATCGAGAAAAGACATTAGCCGAGTGGTCAACGAAAGGAGGTGTGATGCTCATTGGCTACGAAATGTACAGAATGTTGGCACTAAAGAAACTGAAAAAATCCTCCAAAAAACTTGCTTGTCTAAACGGAGAAGAAAGATCTAATGAGGCTTCCAGTTTAGACCGAATTCACTCATATTTGGTTGATCCTGGCCCAGACTTGGTAATTTGCGATGAGGGACATCGGATTAAAAACAGCGGCGCAAGCATTTCGCAAGCACTGAAGGCAATCCGAACCAGACGACGAGTTGTGCTAACCGGCTATCCACTCCAGAATAATCTAATGGAGTACTGGTGTATGGTGGATTTTATCCGACCAAACTATTTGGGGTCTAAAGTGGAATTCTCCAACATGTTCGAAAGACCCATCTCCAATGGTCAGTGTGTCGACTCCACCCCTGACGATAAACGTCTGATGAAATACAGATCGCATGTGCTACATTCCTTGTTGGAGGGATTTGTTCAACGACGATCGCATGCCGTTTTGCATCACGCCCTACCTGAAAAACGAGAATGGGTCTTTCTTCTAAAAATGACGCCAGTGCAGTACAAATTGTACACAGAATTTATGCAGTTTTTGAGTGATAGTTCGGATGGACAATGCGGTGCCAACCCTATCAAGGCATTCGCTGTCTGCTGTAAAATTTGGAACCACCCTGATGCTCTGTACAACGTAGTCAGACGCAAGCAAAGTATTTTGGATGACTTGGACTTGGATGAAATTAAAGGAAACGGTGGGAGTTACTCAAGAGGCAGGAGCTCAGGAGGAAGTCGAGGTAGGAAGACGAAACCCGACGAACCCGCACAAATTTCATATTTCGACGGTAGTGGATTTGTGTTTCCGAAAAGTCATTATGGAAGTTACAACACATCGAGGCAAACCTCAGAATCAACCATGTCTTTGGATTGGGCATTGCCCATTTTTGCAAACTACGTGCCAGGCATTTTGGAAAACGGGGCGAAATTTGAGATATTGTTCGATGTGATTAGAGAAACCGTTGCAGTGAATGACAAAATGTTGATATTTTCGCAAACACTTCTCTCACTGGATCTACTGGAGTCATTTTTTCATCAAAAGTTTAACTGGACGAAAAATGAACAATACTACAGATTAGATGGCAGTACGACTGGATTGGAAAGAGAAAGACTGGTCAATAACTTCAACACCAAGGAGGGCGTGTTTATCTTCATTGTCTCCACAAGAGCGGGATCATTAGGGATTAATCTTATTGGAGCCAATCGTGTCGTGGTCTTGGATGCGTCGTAAGAGCAGACATTACAATTATTATACATATATAGATTTGTGTTATAATGATTATTGTTATTCTTTCTCCAGATTCAATCCCTGTCACGACTGTCAGGCCGTTTGCAGAATCTACAGATATGGACAAATTAAACCCTGCTATATTTACCGTTTTGTTTCGGACTGCACGCTGGAAAAAAGGATTTACGATCGACAAGTGAACAAACGAGGAATGAGTGACAGAGTCATTGATGAAATGAATCCAAACGCGCAATTCAAGAGCAAGGATGTCTCAAACTTTTTAGCCTTCAAGCATGACCATTTGGATAAAGCTCAGTTTACCAATTGTGTTATGAATCCGGAGAAGTACTCTGACCCAATTTTACAAAGCGTTATTGTAAAACACGGAGACAAAATAACTCAGGTGCGTTGTTATTACTCTCAAATAATCGGGAGGCCCAATAATCATGAATTATTCATTCATGTTATTTAGGAACCATTCGAACATGAGTCCTTACTCATTGATCAGAAAAGTCAAAGGCTCTCTGCAACCGAGAAACGATTGGCCCTTCGCAATTATCAGCATGAAAAACGTACAGCAGAAATGCAAACGGCCGCTGGTTTTACGTACAGTCGTCCTTCATATGCTGCGTTCTACCCTAAGGATGGCCACTCAACAACGTCCTCAAACATGGCGTCGTCAGCCTATTCTCAGCGATACATAATGAGCAACTCTTCGGCACTATCAAGTTACAATTCGTCTCCGCAATTGGACAAGTTCGAGCAGCATGTCCCAGCCTTACGGGCAAAAGGAATATGTGTACAAAGTATTGTACTCAAGAAGGATTCATTTTTGAGTGATCCAACCGGAGGACCTGATATGTAAGCACTCTTGGTATTAGCCTTATTGAAAGTACACTCCAAAAATATCCGATTGTTTTCTGTAGGTACTTAATGGCTGGAGAAAAAATTTACGTTCTTCGGTCCGAAAAAGGAACGTACTTGAGAATAAGCAACGGAAAGTTAATAGCTGTAACAAGAAATAATCCATCGAACATTCGGTTTCCAATTCTGTCGTTACCACCATCTCAAGATTTATCAAAGGAGCAGCTACAAACTTTGGTGCAGTCCTTTCTGAAAACGCCTGGGATGGAAGCTCAAGCCAGTGAATTCAACTTTAACAATTCCTCCTCCTACAACAGTACCGTAGGCGCTCCTCCTGTTGAACAGCATCTTCCCCCATCCCCAAGATTTTTCTCTCAAAGTAAAAATCAGATGAATGTAACCAACACTCGAAGTAATTCGGGGGGAAATGTTACGACAATGTGGCAGCAGTGTTTGACAACGATGGCTGAATCTCTTGCTACTGCTTCTCCAACCGTTTCTAAAAGTGGTAGCAGCAGCAGCGATGTTCATTTGCGTTCACCCAGTCTTAGTGCTCTACTGGAGTCAAGCTACACTCCGTCATTTCTCTCACCCAGTATCAACAAATTGTCGTATTTGTCACGGTTGTCAGAAATTGCACAGAGACAGAATGAACAAGAAAGAATGAGGAACAGCAGCAGCACTACCGCGAGCTCCGGTTCCTTTCCCATCCAGTCCCCATTTTCGTTCTTACCATCTCAATATACAAATTTTGTGGTTCCTCCATTGCTTCCTACGGTTCTTCAACAACCTGATTTAGAAGTGATTCCCATCACCACCTCGTCTATTGCCACTGCCATCGCCGTCAACAGCACACCTGCCTCTCCAATGAATACTAATCCACAGCATTCGAACTCGTTCCATGGGTATCCCTCGGACAATTCATCACACTCTTTAAACAACAACAATATTGTCATACCTAATGAAAGTCACAGCAAGTCCAACGACGCTGCTCCTTCATTCTATGAAGATTTTACAATCACAGTGAGAAATCCTAAAGATAGAAGCCACCAGGCAAACGCTTCGTCAGACAGACTGACCCCTCAAGATATTCTAGATATTCAATCGGCTTATCAAAGAAATGCAAATGTGAGCATGGCTGGGAAAATACTTTATTCCGACAGTGCAAGTAGTGCACCACCAGCAGGAGAAAGTGAAAGCCCGTTAAATTTTAGAACTTTTGAACAGTATTATGGAAATGCTTGCAGTTATCCAACCAGTAGCAGCAGCAATAGCACTAATGGAAAACCTACCAATAATAATAATAATAATAGCCAAATCAGTGACCAGCCCACCCTTCTCCCAAAGTAGCTACATTAGTGCCCTAAATCTAAAACTTTGCTTCGACTGAGCTATGATTATGCAAATGAAGACAGAAAATGAATTGTAATTGTTAATAATGATGACCTATGCAAGAAATCTTTCCACAACCACAAAAAAACGGAAAGTAATCAATCAAATGAGACACACTTTTGTAGTATTTAGTACACGTCAGATGCCTGTACCTATGTACATATATTTGAGTATCACTTTGTACGCAATTCTCTCTCTCTCGTTTTATGCATTTTGTCAGGAATCAAATTAATGAATGTAAGCAGCAATTTAATTATTATTATGCATCCATTTAACATACGTAAGAAAGTGACGTTGTTGTCAGACACAATAGTCATTAAGTAAAGTAGCCTTACGTCATAGTCAGTCAATAATAAGTCCAAATGAAGACAGAATGAAGTAAGGATACGTAACAATAATAAAATAAACTAATTGTGCATTAATTAAGGCTGGACCATGATTCTTTTTGTTTTATTTATTTATTTATTTATGACTATAGCCGTGGAGTAGAATTTAAAGGTAGAAGTAAAAGACTAAATGTACTTATCTTTGGTTATCGTGACCCTTTGTTTTTAAAAAAATAAATGAATTGTGGTATGAAATGAAGAATACAAAGAAAAGGCTTCATGATTTTTTTTTGGGACAGACAAAAAAGACGAGAGGCAGAGGTAGCCCAGTTTTTCTGACACCGCACAAATGCCACCTCTCGTTCCCACCTCAAATTATATTGTTCAGCAGACGGGGTGGTTTGATCGGTGTGGTTTCGGTCGTTATTCCATTTCCTTGACTGACCAGTGCAGTGCAGAGGACAGAGGACTTTGGAAACTTTTTATTGAGTTGCTAAAAAACATTTTTATTTTTTTGTCTGGTGTGAGTGACAAGTGACATTGACCGAGGGGATGAAGCCTGAAGGAGGGAGGAGGGGGTATCGATACTCCCTCCGATTGTCACAGAACCACGAGCAAGAACCTGACATTGACCAATTGACGACAAGAACCAATAATAATGACGACGACAATCAGCATCAACAGGCTGACCCTTCAGTCCCAACCTCGTCAGGGTCAGGTCATAATGGAATGCAACCGGTGGATCGTCCAAGAAGGGCTAGTACCTCTTCTAGGACTGGAAGTGTCAACACACGAAGGATGGCGATGACGGAAGAGCCTTGTTTAATGAACTTGGACGACAGCAACGAAGGGACTCCATATGTTAACATCCAGAAGGACAAAGGCAACAACCAAAATCCAGTTGTTCAAGGGGAAGAAGAAGAAGAAGAAATGAACACAATGGAAGAAGGATTACAACAGCATTTGAAATACATCCAAGATCACATTGACGACATCACCATCGCTTACTTCAGAGAACACGGGCCAACCTATCAAAACATTCAGTCGTACAATCACTTCATCAACAAAACACTTCCCAGACTGTTTACAGCCCTTGGTTATTTTCAAGTGGAGGATCACGCCAATGTAAACGAGGACGCGAGGGTGAAGCGCAAGGTAAATTTTTTGTTGTCTTCTGTCTTGGAAAGTTATAAAGGAACCGTTTGTGTTACTGTTTTTTGTAGAGGGTGCACACGGTGGAAATTCTGGATGTAGGATTTAGGAACACAAACTCTCCAATTAAGAAAGAATCCGGTGGATCTGGAGATGTCTACATTCTTTATCCTCACGAAGCAAGAATCCGGGGATTGAATTACACTCGCGACCTCGTTGCAAAGTTTCGACACACTGTTTCTGAAGTAGATAGCCTGGGAGTTCAAAGCACTCTATCAGACAATACGCACTGGATGAAAGTTGGAGAAATTCCCATCATGGTGAAATCAGAGTTTTGCAGTTTACACGGCTTGACGACGGCTCAGCTTGTGGAGAAGCATGAAGATCCGGATGATCCTGGTGGCTATTTTATCATCAGAGGAAAAGAAAAGGTGAGTGAAAGTAGTGAATAACCATTCGATTCATACGTTTCTCTTGTATATGACTTGAAATTTTCATCTTCAGGTACTGATTTCACAAGAACGTCCTGCGAACAATAAAATGTTCATCTTCAAAGGAATGAGCAACTCAGACTTTCAGTTACAAGCAGAGATTAGATCTGTGATTGCAGAAGACGCAGAGCAAGCTAGCGCATTGTGGATTCGAATCCCTGGCAGAACAAAGCAGAGCTACGGTGGTAGTGAAAGAGACGTGAACACATCGGCTGCTATCAATGACAACGACTTGAATTTTTATCATTTGATCGAAGGTCGGTCAAAGAAATTCATCATTCCAAAACGAGATGCAATCGAAGGAAAATACATCAAGTCCATGAAGCATCTGCTTAGGCATCAAAGTCCTGGGTTGGTGGCCACTCACATGGATTTAAATAAACCATTTCCACTTCTTGTGCTTTACAAGGCACTTGGATTTGAGAATGACCGTGCGGTTTTAGAAACTATTGGTATTCCGAAGGATTTGGAGTTGGCGTTTCAAGAGAAATTAATTAGTACACTGGATGACGAGATTTTAACAACTGTGAAAACCCAGCAAGATGCCATTGCTTTTATTGGTACTGTATTTGTTTATTATTATATATATTTCTTAGGTTGTTCTTGCTTTTTATCTTCGTGTTTGTTTCGTAATTTAGGAAAACTGATCAAGGTGCATCATTCTGAACAATTTGACGATCGGGAGGCGGGAGTTAGGCATGAATTCACCGAAGATGAGTACTACGGTCGGGGCTTGGAATTCTTACAAGACAGCGTCCTGCCACACGTTGGAGCTGCCGGTGGCTCTGAAGAGATGATTGATCGGATGAAGGGATACCACCTAGGGTATATGGTAAATCGTTTGATACAAGCAAGTCTTGGGCGGAATCCATGTGACGACCGGGACCATCTTGAGAATAAGCGCTATGATCTTCCTGGACCATTACTCGGTAGCTTATTAAAAAGGTGAGGCCTCATCGAATGGGACATCAAAGCGGGGTCACGTCTCAAATGTATTGTTGTACTTCTAGATTGTTGAATCGCCTTGTCGAAGAACTGAGACAAAAATTGGCAAGACGAGTTAAAAACGGTCAACTTCATGACTTTTCAACCCTCGTTGGAAATTCGGGTTTGACTAATGACGTGATGTACGCTTTCAGTTCAGGAACTTGGGGCGACAAGAGATTTGCGACCACCGTTCGTGTTGGTGTCTCGCAGGTAAAACCTTGCATCAATAAAAACTTTCATGCGCTTTACAGTTTTTACATAACATTTGTTTTATTTTAGCCATTGAATCGTCTCACTGGATTAGCAACACTTGGTTTTCTACGTAGGATACAGTCTCCTGTAAATCGATTGAACAGAATGATACTCCCTCGCCGCGTTCACAACACCGCTTATGGCTACACTTGTCCCGTAGACACCCCCGAAGGTGAAACGGTCGGATTGTTGAAAAGTCTTGCAATAATGGCGCAAGCTAGTGTGGATTTTAATCCTTCGACGATTTTAGCATTTTTTGACGACAGAGCGGAATTTCATCCCTTGACGGAAGAAAATCGGCATCGTCTTGTAACGTAAGTAGAAAGCTATTACAACAGTTCCTTTGCGTAGAAGAATGAACTAAATATATGAGCCTATACTTGTCGAACAGGGAAACCAAAGTGGTAATCAATGCTATGCTCATTGGAACAATAGCAGTTGGTAAAAGTCAAGTGGTCCTTCAAGACCTGAAAAAACGGAGAGCGCTTTGGGACGAATCGAAATATGAACAACACGCAATATCCTCCAGAAAACTCAGAAGACACCGGCACACTGAAACTAATAATGATGAAGACGGTGGCCCCACCGACGTCGTTGAGAATGGACAACCGGAACTGTTCATCAGTAATCAAATCTCCATTGTACATGACACTTGGAATCGAGAGATAAAAATACGGGTTGATGGCGGTAGACTTTATCGCCCGTTATTTGTCATCAAGAACAACATGCTACAAATTAAACAGCACCATGTGGCCAAACTGTTAGATCAGACAATTCAATTCAGGTTTGGATTTTTTAAAAGTGTTTTATCCCAGGAGATTCATTTTGTACAATATTGCGTGTTTAGTTGGAAGGATTTGGTGCAAAAAAGAATTGTAGAGTATTTGGATGCTGGTGAAGAAGAGAACGCTTTGATTGCAATGTTCCCCGCCAATCTCAAGAAAAGACGCTCCCCTATTTATCAGAATGGAAATGCATATGCGGAAAGGCAAATTCTCAATTACACCCACTGCGAAATTGACCCATCTGGGATCTTGGGAGTTAGCGCTTCGTTAGTTCCTTATGCAAACCACAGTCAGTTACCCAGAATAACCTTTCAGGTTCACTTCTTTTAATTTTCCATAATGTATTATTTTGAGGTTTGGTTTCTTTAATTAGCATTTCTGCTTTTTTGTAGACAAACATGTCGAAACAAGCAATTGGCGTCTATTCAACAAACTACGAGTGCCGATTTGATACTGAAAGCCATATTCTTTATGGAGGACAAAAGCCCCTTGTGACGGCAAAGGCACCAGCATATTTCACCAAGAACGATGAAAATCCACCTGGTCAGAACGCCATCGTGGCCATTTATTGCTACACTGGCTATAACCAAGAGGACAGTTTGATCATGAATTCGAGCGCAATACAGAGGGGATTTCTCAGATCTACTGCCTATAAAACCAGGGAGGATTCGGCTGTAGTTAACAAAGCTTATGGAGTTCAGGTAACCATACTGTGATTTGTTGGACACCTACTGTACATTATCATTCCCTTTGTTCTGGGACCCTGACCGTGGCGCTTTTTTATTTTCCAGGAAGAAGCCTTTGAAAAACCTATCTACAGACAGACAGGGAGAAAAAGAGGATCCACGGATAATCTGGATGAAGATGGATTTCCCTCTCAAGGCTGTGAAATGAAAGATGGAGACATACTAATAGGTATGCCCTAAGCTGCACCACCATAATAATTATTATGATCATTTTTGCTGCTTGTAGGAAAAACACAAAGCAGATCTAATGAACCCGGTGAAATCCAGTCCCAGTATCAGAAAGAAGATGTATCAGAATTGTTTAAAATTCCATGTTCCGACGGAGAGGTCGGTGCTGGAGCTAGAGCTAACCAAGAAAACAGAAGGAATAGGAAGGAAACGCTAGAAATGTCCCGGACATTCGTGGATAAGGTTGCTATATTTAACAACCAAGTTGGTTATAGAAGTTGTAAAGTTCGTCTGAGAAACGTGCGCTGTCCTCAAGTGGGAGATAAGTTTGCATCAAGACATGGACAGAAAGGAGTAATAGGACTTACTATGCACGAATGCGTAATATTTGCATATATTGTTTTTAGACAGTTTTGATATTTTGGTATTTGTACAGGATTTGCCGTTTACTAAGGAAGGGATTGTTCCGGATATCATTATAAACCCTCATGCAATGTAATAATGATGCAAGGGAAAAATGATTGTTTCATGACTCAAAGCTTCGTCCAATAATCCGTCTTTTTTTTTTATTGTCTATAGTCCATCGAGAATGACAATTGGTCACTTGTTAGAAACATTGGATGCCAAACTTGTCGCCCACACAGGAGTAATCGCCAATCGAACGGCATTTAGAAACTGCACAGAATTCAATGGGGTTACCGGAAAGGACCTGGTGTCTGTGATTGGACAGTATCTTCGGGAGTACGGCTTTGAGGGAAATGGATACGAAGTTCTGTACAACGGTTACACTGGACAGAAAATGAACACAATTTGCTTTTTGGGACCCTGTTTTTACCAGGTAAAACCATTGAGTTGAATCTCGCATATGCCGAATTATCTCTTACGTTGTTTCAGAGACTGAAGCACATGACAGAAGATAAGCTGCGGTTTAGAGCCAGAGGTTCTGTAAATATTCTAACCAGACAACCCAATTTTGGAATTGCACGGGATGGTGGCCTTCGATTTGGAGAAATGGAGAGAGATTCCGCGATTGCCCACGGTGGAGCTCAATTTCTTATTGAGCGTCTGTTTCATGTGAGGCACCAAGAATTCATTAACCTAACTCAGTTTTACGGTAAATAATGCGTAACCTCGTTCCACAGGTTTCAGATTATTCTCAGATAACTATTTGCGGTTCTTGTGGTCAAATGGTACCCAAATTCGGAGACCCACGACCTGGGATGATTGGGAACAGTTATCTAAAGTGCATCTCCTGTGGAACCAATAAGCAAGAGGTAAATCGAAAACAATCATATCTCCTTCTTAAGCATTATCCAATCCTTTCATATTCTTATCTTTCGAATAGGCAAGACGATTAGACATTCCGCATGGCACCAAGTTATTGTTACAAGAGCTAGGATCTCTAGGAATACTAGTGAATTTGATTTGCTCTGATGACAAAGAGGAAAAGTTGCAGCGAAAGCGACAGCAAATCTGTATGAGACAGGCATCAAGCAACAGCAACACTTCTCCATTACGTGAAGCCTTCGACTACGACATTCTTGAAGAAAGACAACCCATCCACTGGTTAATTGAAGCTGAACTTGATGCTAAAGCTCCAGAATGTTTGAATACTGGAGTTCCAAGATATTTGAAAGATGTCATTGAAATTTTCACTAAACGACTGCCCGTCCGCCCGTGAGGAGGCTGATGCACTGCCAATCATTTTTCTCGTGATCGTGTTCTGTGATCTGATATTTTATTTCTGATTGCATGAGTTTATTGTTTTTCTTCTACCATATTTTACCTCGCTGTGTCATTGCAACAAGCTAAACATTTTGCTCAAGTATCAACCCTTTAAGACTGAATATTTAGACTTTTTGCAATAACCTTTTTAGACAGACTATTTATATTTCTTACTTTGTTTCACTCTTTCATATCAACTCACTGTTTCAACATCTTAATACCTGACCTCAATCGAAATAAAAATCATTTTCTTTTCTTACGATGCCCCTGTGTTAGTTTCAGTAATCCGTGCACTTGACATCATTTGCTTGCATCTAGATCGGTAGTGCTGTCAATCCAAAATAATCCCTCAGTCAGTTATTCTAAATACTGCAAGTAAATATGTATTAGCCTATAGCAGCATCGTCATATTTTATGACACAAGTTAATGACGTGTGGGGAAGTGACAGTTTCAGGTAGGTTTTCGCACATACGTAAAAAAAACAGGAAATCAAGTGTGCGAATGTCACCTCTAAAATATTTCGCAGAACATTTAGATACTACAAAAGGGTTTTAGGTTTGTATTTGAGACTTGTTATTCCTGGAGATATGATGATGAATTATGTACATGACTAATTTCCACATTTCTCATCCCAATTTCCGTCGTCATTATTACCCAATTGTTCAAACTAATGTAATCATATTTTATGCCTCATATAATTTGTTACACCCAATTTAATATTCTGCTAATAACAAAAGCTAGCAAAAACAAGAAAAAAAGTAAACGAACTTCGACGCGTATTGCCTCGATTTGTGAAAATAAGTCGTTTCTAATTTTATATGCAAATGTTATTAATTTAATCCTTTGATTGTTGACAGGATGTTGCAACAAAGTATGTCAACGTGAAATGAAGGAGAGTTAGTTTCAGGACAAAACAAAAGCAAGGCCTCTTTTCTTTGCTTTTAAAATTTGATTTACTTATTTTTGTGCCAAAAAGGGTTTGTCAAGGTGCGTCCGAAAGCTTCTTTATCTTGCAATTTTTAAAGAAATCACATACCTTTTACTTTTCAAAATAAAGGGATAATCAAAAGTTGAGAGAAGACAGGACAATTTAATCATTTTCTCTCTTCACGCATCAGAATCAGAATCAATTAACCACAATAATAAGCTTTTCGCTCCTATTCAAAGTGCCTGCATGCCTACAAGCAAAGCAGATTAATCTCTGAAGACAATGATGACGATGATTACTCACACGTCAATGCACATTATGCGCATATAGTTTTGCCAAATCGGGACATAAGGAAAGTGACCTGTCGTTGGCTTGCTTGTCGCAGTGGTTTGTAACATCTATAACGTAACTGTTGTAATACGAAACTTGCACCAAGGCGAGACTCTAAGAATTTGTTATTGTTCAGTTTTGTGACCTCTTTGTTGTCACCCATTTTTAAGAAATTGAGGAACGTGAGATGAAACATGTCCGATTGGAATTAGACCTCATCAAGGCAGGAGGGTAAAAACAACGCCTGTAACGTCAACGTCATCGCGACAGACTTATGAATATGGAAATGGAGAGATTACAATTACAGATATTGTTATTGAACAACAAAGTAGGGACCTTCACTTGTGACTTATCCATTGTTAATCCCATATGCAGTTGGTGTTAGTGAGGCTTCCACATTAAAGCAAAAAGAATCCTTGCTATTGCATAACCATCGGACCTGTCCGCACGCTCCTAATCTGGAGCGTGTTCAATTTCTAACGAAATGAAACCACTGGAAAGATTTAATTTGATGAAGTTGCCATTTTACAGTGGAACTAATGATATTATTGCTGTCATTTGCACATCCTGGCTAAAGCTGCGTGGATGGCACAAAGTAAATTGTGCCCAGCATGGATGTCATTGCCAAAACTTAAGCTAAGTTTATCCGCACCCATATTCATCCTGGTGAAGCGTTCAGGACGGGGCAGTGTGAGATATGTGACCATTCTTCTACGTACCGTTGATGGTACCTTCCTTTAACTTTCCACAATAATAATTGATAGTTGCATTCATGATGGTGGAACTAATGGAATAATGAGCAAAAGGCAATCGGAGACACGACTTTGTGAAGAAAATTAAATTAATTTTAGCTCGTACCTACTTCACTTTTGTAGCAGCAGCTAAAAATCTATTCTTCATTGTTATTCAAATTAACCCTTTTGACTCATCATCCTCATACACAGCGTAATTTGCCAGCCAACATCGAAAATCAAAATGTAACTAGATTTTCTGTTGAGGAGAGAAAAAGGGAAAATGGAAAAAAACAAATGAACGAGAGACGACACATATAACCATATTTAGCTATTTACCATTATTACGATGTGCTGTGCTTTGAATTTTAACAATTTATTTGTTCTGAAGACACGATTTCAGGAATAAGTGAGAAACTTCATTCCACCCAATGGGGTCGTAAACACCCTATGTTATCTTTATATAACTCATTTTGTGGACTTATTGACTGAATGAATAAGATGACATTTTTTTGTATTGTTCTTTGCGTGCATTATCAAAATTAGGATTGGCACGTAATCTTTTATCCCTTTAAGGTGGTAGGTGTGGAGGTAACGGATTCAACAATAAATAAACAAAAGAAAAACTATGTATTGGCATATAAATTGATTGGTAATACCTACACCTTCCACAATAGGTTTTTGAGTGAGAAACGCAGTTTGTTAAATTCATAAAGTCTCACAAAAAGCCCAAATCACAATTTCAATCAGATCTTTGCAAAAGAAGTCAAAGAGCCAAAGCCAACCTTAGT
>JAQIWU010001258.1:0-17745 GCA_034696445.1 Isotomiella minor
CTGAGGACTTTGCTTCTCAAGACCAGCAAGGACAAGATGGCAGTTTTTAAACAACTGGATGAAATGATTGAACGCCTTAATGAACAAAAACTGGAAGGTAACTTGTACTTCAATAGCAAAAAAAACTATGGAAATGACTTGACATGCGAATTATGATTTTTTTCTTTAGATGATGATCGTCTATACATTCGGTTTGCCAAGGGTAAACTGATGGATATGAAGTACACGAAGCCTTCTTTTGACTGAACGTTTGGATCTCATCTCAAGAAATTAAAATTACATATTTGAGTGCTAATGATAACAGGCTTACATATATTGATATCCAAATGTTTTTAATTGGAATTTTATACTTTTGTATCTTTCATATACTGCTTTTTATTCTATTTATTGGAAAATACAATACCTATTGTGTCAAGTTTTAATAGAAGCGTGTATCTCTTGTCTAAGTAGGCAGGTCTCCAATTTCCTATTCACATTTGTATCACAACCCGTTGTATCCTTATCAACCATGTGTATCCTAGACTCTTCAACAGTTTCAATAATGTGTTCACCATCTTTCACAAGGTTCCTGTCACAGGGGGTGGGGTAACGATTAGCTGTGCTTCCTGTCTTATCCAAAGCCACTTTTAAGTCTGTCAACATGTTGGCACCTATCCAGTCCATCATTGCAGCGTGGTTGTTCTTGTGAGCCATGTTAGGGCCTACTTCTTCGCCAATGATTGTCTTTCCATAGCATCATGCTTACATCTTCTCGTAGTTTCACTTCCTGTTTAAAGCACCAAACAAACAATATTGTCAAGCGCAATTCATACAAACATTAAGAAAAGACGCTCTTCCATTCTTATCTGGAATGACCATTCAATACCAAATGGAAGCCTTATTTAACTTACCGTCCGATTGCTGCTCCACAAACAGTTTTTTCTTAAAAGCTCGTAAAATTTTCTAAAATATATGTATCACTCTTTGACAAAACTTTCTAGAGCTGCGGTTGAAAGCATGGTGAAAGTGAAAGGGAGAAAGCGGGAGACAAGTCTTGGAGAAAGTTTTCATGAATTCGCACATTTCTATAGCCCAATTCAATACATTTAGCATTCCAATAGGAGCACAACCCGGGTCCTTTCTCCTTTCTCGACAATGCAAGAGGACGGATCAATAATCCTCGGGCGTTGTTCTCGTACCCGACTTTCTCCCAATGTAATAAATGCTATAGAAAGAAAGAGCTGATTTGACTTTCACTCTGACTCCAATTCCAAGCCACACGTCCAAGTCCCAACCCATGTAGTGTGCGACCGTAACAATAATAATTGTGCCAAAATGTCCACCCCACTGCCACGCCCCTCCGCAACAGCTCTCCTCTCATCATGCTTCGCCTATACAAAACAGTCCGTTAGCAGTTGCATTGAGAAAATCCAACAAAAGCGAGCCGAGAATGCCAACTTTGCTGCAAATCCAAAGCAAAATCAAACCGAATTACAAGACTTTGGAACATTTGAGAAGGATACGGAGGAAGAATTTGATGAGTTTGGATTATCATCAGGGGATAAGATCACAGAGTGGCAAGCGGGATGGAATGTTACCAACGCTATTCAGGTAAGAAATCACACTCATTTTATTTCCGTAAAAGCACTAACACGAATGACTTGAATGTACAGGGCATGTTTTTGGTCGCACTCCCTTACGCAGTCCTGCACGGAGGATATTGGGCCATCATCGCCATGATTGGCGTGGCCTACATTTGTTGCTACACTGGGAAAATCCTCGTGGACTGCTTGTATGAGGACGATTCCAACGGAATCCGGACTCGCGTAAGGGACAGCTACATGGCAATTGCCAAAGTTGGGTTTGGGGAAAAGGTAAGGACGGAAACCTTTATGTGGTGAGATGGCTTTATAACACTGTGATTGTGTTGTACGACAGTATGGTCCTGCCATCGTGTCATCTGCCCAACTTATCGAACTCTTGATGACGTGCATTTTATACATCGTGTTGTGTGGAGATTTGATGGTTGGTAAGTTCGCTGTGTAGTCTCAATTTCCTCTTTACTTTGATGAAACTGAAGGGAATTTGGTTTTCTACAATAGGCACATTTCCGGACACGACAATTGACTCTCGATCCTGGATGATGCTGTGTGGAATGATTCTACTGCCATGCGCCTTTCTCAAAAGTCTTCATTCAGTTTCCACACTGTCATTTTGGTGCACTGTAGCCCACTTTCTCATCAATGCAATCATTGTGGCCTACTGTCTGTCCTGTATTGGACAGTGGGGGTTGTCTGAAGTCAGTTTTGCTCTGGATTTTGATACGTTTCCGATCTCATTGGGAATCATTGTGTTCTCCTATACCTCACACATTTTTCTTCCTACATTGGAAGGGAGTATGCAGGTAATGTCCTTCAATCATCTTAAACAAATGTTCTCAAGTATTCTGTTCATCCATACAGGATCCAGGGCAGTTTGGTAGAATGCTTGACTGGTCTCATGTTTGTGCTGCAGTATTCAAAAGTGGATTTGGCTATATTTGTTTCTTAACTTGGAGAAAGTCAACGATGTCGGTACGTATTTCAAAAAACAAAACTTATTATGTACTACATAAATGTAAATGTCTTTCAAGGTCATCACCAACAACCTTCCGACACTCTGGAAATCATTGGTCAACTTCATCCTGGTGTTAAAAGCAGTACTCTCATATCCGCTTCCTTATTATGCAGCGGCAGACTTGCTGGAGAAGATCTTTTTCCATGCAGAGGCCCCAGCGAGTAAAAAGATTCAAATTTACGACAAGGAAAAGGATCTCACGACTTCAGGCTGTGTGTTCCGAGTGGCAATAGTAGTGGTAAGCATAGAATAATTAGTGGGTGGACATTGAACTCAAAGAATGTGTGTTGTTATGCAGGTTACAATACTCTCGGCAGTCACCATCCCTCACTTCTCAATACTCATGGGTTTCATTGGAAATTTTACGGGGACGATGCTAAGTTTCATTTGGCCCTGTTACTTTCACCTCAAGTTGAAAGGAGACACTTTGCCCCTCAGAACTGTAGTTGTAGATTGTTTCATTATATTCATCGGCGTGGTGTTTGGGTTGATTGGAATTTATGATAGTGGAGAAGCCTTGGTTGAAGCGTACCAAATAGGACTACCGTTTTAAGATGGCAAAATGTGTATCATCATCATGTATCATGACAATAATGTCTTCCAAAAAATCAAGTAAATTAGGTTAGGTAACCGTAAACAAGTCTTCCAAACGACAGAGTTAGTCTGACAATTGTAAACAAGTCTTCCAAAATACTTATAAAACAATAAAATGTGTGTAAAATGTACGAACTGCATGAATGGGACACCTTCTTAAGGTTCAAGAAAAACAAAGCATCGCCAGAGCTTATAATGGCATGCAATTTCATTCGAAAGACTTAAAAATGAAACGAGGAAAGTGCGTTGTAGTTGTCATTATAAATGCCAAAATGGCTTAAGGAGCCTCCCTTTTTGTTGTGCTAAATAAATGAGAAAGGAGTTTCCCTATAGACGCTTTACGCTGCTTGGCATAAATCTGCAAACCGTCGTCGTTCAACCCAATTTAATAATAAAGACAATAAACTGGGCTCATCAGGTTTTTGGGTTTTGAGACCGTAGCAATCGATACATCCAGAATTGAGTTAGGAATATTAATTTATAGAATCATTTATCCTGCGGGTAGAATTCGTGACAGTTCTGAAAGCGGAGAGAAGGGGAAAGTCGTTCAAACCCTTCATTTCACATTCATTTGACTTTCACTTCTTTCTGCCTTAGCCCACTCTAGCTTTTCCATCCTCATTCATCACTTTGCTTTCTCTTTCTCTTCATTCCTTTGTCATTGACTTCGTCTCAAGCAGTGCCATTCTCATTTTTCTCGGAGAAAGAAGAATGGCGATGACATGACAACCACAGCGAAGGACATTTGTAATGAGAAGAGTCATTTGAAAAGAAACCTGTGAAGAACATGGAAACAAAACTTGATGAAGAAGAAATCGAGACCATTTCTTGTGTCACGTCAGTCACTAGAATAGTTGACGCTGTGAACGGTTCTCCCTCACTTCTCAGGAAGGTGGCAGAGAAGCTTTCCTCGCCTGGTGGTGGTGACACTGAGGATGTGGGGAAGGCTGAACATGCAAAGGAACGAGGGGGAGGGACGAGTCTACAGCCAAGTCCATGTCATTCATGGGTCTCAAATTCCAGTTCTTGCATCAATCTTTTTGAGGAAACCGAGTGTGAAGAAGGGGAGGATGGGGGTAAGTTGAGACAGTGTTTTCAAACCCTTTGTTAAATGAAGAAATATTACATCAGGAGAAGACGACTATGAGTACGATCCCTACACTCATGAGTACGTTCCACGTTTAAAGGAACCTCCCCCTGGGGAGGATAGTGACGATGGTCTGCTGGGTAACAAGACGAGGCGACTTTCAAATCATTTGTAATCCTTATGTATTTAATGTTAGTGAGCCGGGAGCAAAGAGACGTTGCATTGTCCTTCGTTGCTAGGGCACTTTTAGAAAGTGCTAGAATTAATCAGGACAAATGGGAGCAGGAACAAGAGAGGAGGAAAAGTGCATCTTTCCAACCAACGTCTTGTATGGCCAAAGTGCTGTTCTTCCCTGGTATGCAAAACATTTTTCAAAATGTATTTCAAGACTTCACCATTCTCTTTTGTACAGGGAAAACACTGTGCGGAGTCGAGGAAATGCCACAGCACCTTCGATTCAATAAATACATCTTGTCAGGGTACAGACCGCTGGGGAATTTTTGGAACTGCGTAAAAAGTTTCGGATCATTGCACAATGAAACATTCAACATTATCACGCACGGTAAGGAAGGTTTGCAGTTGTTGGACATGTTTCTCAAAGTGCCCCATGTCTTTTTATAGTGATCCCCATCATTTACATAACCATGTACTGGAGGACGATGTACCCATGGGAGGAAGTAAAGGGCATCAAACTTCTCAATATTTTGGGATATACTCACATCGCAGCTTCACTTTCCCCATGGTTGGGAAGCATCATCTACCACCTTTTCATGAACTATGAGAATGGGGGAGAGAAATTCTACCAGTTGCTCCTACAGATTGACATGTTCACGATCTGGGTCACTCAAAGCATTGGTAATTGTCCCAGTGGATTAACTCTTTGAGGTCAGGTCTAAATATAATAAATGCCGTAGGGGCTCTGCCAAACCTGATGGCAGCCAGTTGGTGCCTCCCAAAGGATTGGCAATTGGGGATTCTGACCGTGTACGGAATAGCAGCACTCATGGGGCTTGAGAAGGCAGTGTCTGCCTGGACCCCACTCGCACGACGAAAGTGCTTTCTACCAGTACTGATTTCAAGGGTCTTAGCATTTTTCCTTCGCATATCCCCTTGGGGAGGGGGGAATCCTGCCATTCTCAAAGACGTCATACTTCAGGTTTGTATTTGTACTTTACTTCTTTTCGTGCCAAACCCATTGATTACCCTATATGTTCCGCACATGTTGCGTTGTTGCAAATACAGTGTCGAACCTGGGAAATAAATGGGTTGAATTGTAAATCTCTCAATTTAGCATGATCGATTCATTTCTATGGCTTTTCTCTGGGTTAAATGTGTCTGAATAATTAAGAGTTATTGACTTGAGTTAATCAATACAGCGAAAATGTCACATCGGACATCAAAAGCGTATCTGTTCTGTAGACAAAAGTGGACTGGGTTATAGTATTTGGCATTAATTTTTAATATTATTTCCTTCTATATTTGTATTGTGCCCTATAGGACATGATGTCGGTGCTTGGGGGCTTGATAGGGATTCTCAGAGTACCTGAACGGTGGATTCCTGGAAGATTCGACTTTTGGCTCAACTCCCATCACATAATGCATATCATGGTGGTTTGGGGAGTGATTCACATGAACACTGCGACCAACGGGGATATTCGCTACATAATTAACAACTATGACCAAATGCAATGTCCCTTTCTAGACAAACCCATTATGCGGTACTAATTAATATTCCCTAGCTTGTGCTTATAGCTTTCTAAAAATATAAAATACGTAAATATCTATCTTGATTTCTCGTATCCATTCCAGCATTTTGTCTCTCATTCTTCAAAATCTTATAGAATGAAGACGTTAAATCTGTAAATAAAGTGGTGAATGATAATCATAATGTTGACAAATATTGCGATCTAAAATGAAGGTTCTGTGGACTCTACAAAGTCTTCAGTAGCAGTGTCTCATGACATGACATGACGCAACAACTACATCTTTCATAACTAGCCTCATCTTATTGCAAAAAATATTTGCATAACTAAAAGGGAGAGGCAAGAAGGTGGTGGAGTTTACTTGTTGACTCGTTAATCAAATCAATTGTTGAAGACAAACGGTTTGAAGTAGACATTTAGTTGCTTAATTACATAAGATAATTACAATTGGTAAGCTATTGGGGAATCATGATTTCGTATAGCGTGTTACTTTTAACCTGTATGGCCTTTGTCCATACATCGCTTGGGGCCTTGCAACCTACAAAACTTGTCAACAATGGAGTCTATAAGCTGGAAGTTCAAAGTGAGGATAAAGTAAGAAACAGAAACACCCAAGTCTAAAATTGTGTATGAACAATGAAGGCTCGTAATTGGCATTTCTTCTTTAGTATCTCACAGCTCCTCCTACGGGTAATAAAGATCTAGCCGTGAGGTCACGATGGAATGATGGAGCTAACCAAAAATGGCGATTCACGCTTGTTGATGGTAAGCCTTATTTCTGACTTGTAGTTTTTAATATAATTTGAAGCAACTCCGGTATAGGAAGCGGAAAGCAACAACTTTGGTCTCTAGCCCCATTGTGTGGAAAAGCCATGTCCGAGGCTAAATGGAAAATCGTCTATTCTGGACACGGAAAGTACCATTTCTACGACCAAGTCTCTGGGTTGTGCATGGAAGGATACGGGTTAGATTACTTCATAGTTTGTCGTTGATTGAATTGAAATTTTGTAATCACTTCATGTTTCGTGTTTAGATCAAACGTTGTAGGAAACAAGAAGTGTCAGAAAGATTCAGTTCTGCAACACTGGTTGATAAAAGAGGCAAAGGTGAACCCTCAGGATGGCGTCAAGTGTAAATAGTTAAGTCCATCGTTGACATTAGGGACATAAGTGACTTTATGGTACCGAGAAAAATGTGGTTCAATAAAGTCTTTCAGCCTAAGGTCATTTTAACTGATTGAAGCTGACTTTGGGGCACCGTGAAACGCTATTAATATTAGGTCTTGATTTGTTCTCGAGAAGCTTCATCCGTGTGAAGTTAGCATAAAAGAGTATGAAATTGATGACAAATATGAAAAAGCATCAATTAGTCAGAGGAAAATCGTTTTATCTAATTCAGAACATTGTATATTTGTTGGATAAGTTTATTCCTCTTCATTCTTAGTTTCACCCTCAGCAGCAGCGGCTGCCGCAGCTGCGCCTTTCTTGCCGTCCTTCTTTTCTAATGGATTCACTGGAAGACCTCCGGGAAGACCCCCCTTTCCTAAGTCAGGCACCCCAGGAAGGTTAGGTAATGCAGGGAGTTTGTCCAGCCCTGGAAGCGCTGGAAGACCTGGGAGACCACCCTAAACCACAAGTCATGGATCAGTTAATTTGAAAAATTAGTTAATAAGACTGTCTTACAGGTTTTGCATATGTCCGCGTCACAGCAACCAAAACGACCAAGAGAAATCCAATCCTTAGAAACTCCATGACTTTACTTTGTTACTTCTACTTTACCACTTGTTCTCAGTAGTGGTATACTAATGGTCTAAATTCTCTTGAGCATAAAATGCGCAATGAAATGACTTTGCCCTTCAATCATTTGTATTCCATTGTTGTCACTAAAGCACCCAAGGGGAGTAAAATTTATTACACAATTAAATTCTCCTTTGTCTTGTAGTACACCAGCATTCCTTTAAGTTTGAAATATATAATGAACGTCAGAAAAATAAGGAATGTGCGCAATTCTTTGGATAGTAATAATGGAAGGTATTGTGACCATATTTGGTGATTTATTACCATGTCATTCTGCAAGAAATTGACATTTTACAGGATATGAATCAGATTTTTAGAGTATAACATAGAATTGAATGATCAGCGTTTTCCTGGGGGAGTGCATGGCACATCTTTGAATGGATTATTGGGAATAGCTGCCTTCATAGTACCACAAGCCTTCATGGGGTCCCGAACACCATCTGGGATGCCAGGTGGCACATATCCTCCTGGAAGGGGTGGCATAGACGGCATTCCTCCTGTTGGAATAGTGGGCATGGGTGGTACTCCTCCCGTAGGAAATCCTGGAATTGGTGGAGCAGCAGGTGCTGCCTACAAAAAAAACAGGACCGTTAGCAGATTTCGAATACGGGAGAATTAAAATGAAACATACTAGGGCCTCCTGAGACACCATGGCCATCACCAGAAGCAGGGGGCACAGGTTTCCAATCTTCATAGCTTTAGAAGGTTTCAACGTTTTCAAGAAAGCACGCCAAGAAATGGGTTTAGCAGGCATTCAGAACAATAGCTCTTGGTTAACTGAAGGATTTGTTGAGATAAATTATTAAAACGGCCTTGGATTCGTCTTATGTAATATAATATAATACGTAAGTCTTTATTGTTGAAGTAAGTCAGTACTTTTTAATGATTACAGATGGACAGGGAGAAATTGTGTTTTAAATAATAATAATAAAGCGTAAATTCTTTGGCAATATTGTCCCCAAACATTATAAGCACCCGTTTATAATTTGCATGGTCAAAAATAAACATTCACGATTAATGTTCCAGAAGTTTGGCCATAGTTAACATTCCATTAAAATAACTTTTCTGCAGGGACAACTGCAAATAGTAAATCTGTTCTCTACATAGTTTCAAATGGAATGCGCTTTATGAATACGTAGATAAATTCTTGCACGTGCATGTTCCCATTAGAATGTGACAAAACAAAAAACTGTTTAGTTGTTGTATCCAAAAGTTGAACTGTGGTTTTCTAAGCTCCTTATTGCTGGTTGCAATGTCAATTATCTAATTCAATCCATGTTTATCTGAGGCGATCTCTTGGTGTCGATAAGCAGCTTCAAAGTCATTACTTTCTCCCTCTTCTTTGGCTTTCTTCATGAACAATATGACTTCCCACATAAAGAAAAAATTCAGACCCAAACCGGCAATGGACAATAGAACCAGCACCCAGTTATTCACCACAATACTTAGGACTGCTCCCAACAATTGGAGTCCTATCTCAAGGCAAGTGAATATGACCCAGACACGACAATTGATTAAGGACGTCTGAAAGAGTGTTATTAGAAAGCTAGCCGATTAACAGACATAATTGACATCATAAGGTTATGTGAACGTACCCCTTTAACCCCACAATAGAGTATGGCACCCACTAAAAACCCCACTATACAACCCCCAGCAGCGGTCCAGAGCAATGCACGGTCGCCATAGTCATAAGCGTCTGTTTTCTTAAGATCATTTTGTGGCGATGAGTGAAGATGGCTCAGGGCAATGAGGACAATAACGCAAAATATGACAGAAATGACCTATAAAGGTCAAATAATATTAGGCCAATGGAGGACAAATGGTGAAATTCATTACCATTTGGTAGACCGAAATGTTTCTGACATTGGATGTGACATTTGACCCACAACAGCAGATCACACTTAACGGTGACCTTTTACGTTTCCCGTTGTGAAAGTGCAAGTTCAGTTCTTGAATACTTCCAACGTCCTCATCACTTCCGTTAACTTCGCAAAAAGATGTTCAAATGAATTTTTACCCTTGTGACAAAATAATGTAAAAAATGACTTACTATCTTGTGCTACAGCCACGGACGCAGCCCTCATTTTGCAAAGTACACTGTCCCTTACATAGATAGATGTACACCTCTGAATCTGTTGTATTCACCGACACAATAGTAATTAGAAAGAATCGATAACAAATTAAATAACTGCAGGGGAAGAATTAGCACACCATTGTGTGACAGTGTAATGACGTAAAATTGGTTGATGACCTGATGATGATACAGAAAGAAAGCTATAAATCCCCAAAGCACGTAGACAGAATGCGTAATATTATGTATGCAAAATGTGAAAGCAAATGAGGGAGGATCGATACGATACGAATTCGACAAACACAACGTGGGGCAGGTAAAAGCAGATAGACATAAAGATAAACCCAAAATGATGGTTGACATCTACACCATGCATTTTCACTAGTATTCACCCGATCCGAATTCTTAAAAGAAACTTTCATGGTAAAATGATATATGGATTGGATGAAACGAATGAAGGGAAACGGGTGAGAGAAAACAGAAAAGGCAAAAGCTAAGCAGATGCAAGGAAATTTATCATCATTAGGCAAGTTTTTATCACTTTCGGCTCATCGGATTCCTTCCTGCGTCGTCACTCTAATCGTCACATCTATCAACACAAGGCCGGCAATGTGTGAAATACCACTAATGAAGCGTACAAGCCAAAAAAATGCATGGGATTTATGACACTCATTTGCATGCATGCATGCAGGCTGCCAAAAGTGAACAAAGGAGCAAAGATGCTCGCTTCTTTGGAGCTGTCATTGCGCGGTTTACCTTTCTTTACCATTTTACCACCTGCATTCGAAGAAGATGAAAACTGAATTCTTCAAATAAGTCGTCTCGTCGTCGTCAAATAGTTCTGAAGACAGTGGGGTCACGCGGATGTCCTATCGGCGTAAGAGGATGGAGATGTTGGGCTTGTATTTCCTGATGGACGAGGAGAGGAAGGCTGAGAAGAAGAGAAGGATGAAAGCTGATAACCTGAAAAAGTTCACCGTCGTTGTGCCACCGCCACCACCCACCCAAGGGACTGCTTCCGTTAAGAAGAACACCCTTGCAGGGTCACTCCTGCATCTTTTGGAGACGGGGGTGAATTCGGACGTTCAGTTTCAAGTTGGGGTGGGGGAGTATTGCTTCAATTGTCACAAGGCGATTGTGGGGGGACGATCGGAGGTCCTTGCCGTTGCCATGGAGGGACGATGGAATGACCGAGATTCGGAGGATAAAATTATCATCCGGCTTCCAGAAGTAAATGTGACGGCTTTCAGAGTCTTCCTGAAGGTATGTATGGACATCTCTTTGTATTGTCAGGTTTTAAATGTGCCTTTGCTCCTGCAGTACCTTTATTCGGATCAACTCCAGGCTGTGCCTGAAGGTGGGGGACAGGGGGATTATCTCGACCTACTCCTCCAACTGATGGCCCTTGGACATCTGTACCAAGTAGAGGGTCTGCTCAAAGAATGTGTTGTGCAAATACAGGGAAAGATTGGTACCTCAAGCTGTTGGAAGATTTATAAGGAAAGTCGACTGATTGACAGCGAGCTGGCTGAGAAGTGCTTTGAGTGCCTCATCAGGTGCGCAAGACAGTTTTATTTGATTGATTTTTTCCATGACTTGACTTGTTACTTTTGTATAGCAATATTCATGAAGTTGCTGGCAAGAATGAGTACCTGAAATGGGATGCCGCTATAGTGGGAAGGATTTTATCTTTGGAAGAGTCGTACATTCGAGAATCAGACCTGTTTCAAGCCCTTGTCAAGTTAGTTCCGCCAGCACCACTTTTTATTCAAGTTAATTATTTCTGTTCTTTTGTTTCAAGGTGGCGAGATTCACCACCCGCAGATCCTTTGGAACCTCCAAGAAGCAACATGTTCACAGACCTGCTACCGCTCGTTCGATTCCCGTCTATGGATGTAAATACTTTTTCTACAAAAGTTATGAAGACGAAGGTGCTCTCAACATCTGAAAATAGGCGCTTACGTCGCTACATCTCCAACTCGAATCCTAGAAAGTACGTTCTTACTTATTTTTGCACTCCCTTCAGGGAACCTGTGACTATATTTGAAACTGTTGTTGTTGCTTGTAGGAGGAACACAACCGTTTACAGTGCTACACCACGATTCAAAGACACGTTTACGTCTAAATTTGAAGTGTATTCCGGAAATTGCAAAGCAAGCATTTGTTATGCTAAAGAGTACTCATCCACGAAAGCCATTGTGGCGCTCATGGACTGCCGAAGAGCGGAGTTCAGGTATCCAAGAGACTGTTGCAGTGTTATATTTTATCGACAATATGCTAATACGTTTTCTGTTGTATTGCAGCTTGAAACCGACGACTTCTACCACAATATCTAGTTTGAAATTACGCAGTATTAAGAAAAGCAAAGTGGGTGGTCCAGTCTGTCATTGTCCTTGTGCAATAACAATTTACATCTACCAGGGGAACTCTGTCCTTTTCAAGGAAGAGGGAACGTTGGATGCTGCAAGTGTAATGCCATGGCATCCTTTTGCTTCCTTTACTCTTAGCACGCCGTTTACTATGGAACCGGGTCAACTTTACGAATTTCACATTTTGTACGAGTTGTTGGAAACTGAAACTGACTCAGGTTACATGCTTTCTGCTGCATAATAATGCTACAAATTCAATTACAATGTAGTAACATGCAATGTTTATGTTTCACTACAAATTAATAGATGACGATGACGATGAAGATGAAGATGATGACTATGAATACGAAGTTACCTGGGGTTCTGTGCCACCAAACCAAACTGTAGTGACCAGAAAAGTAGGACACGGAGCTTCCTTTGAAATTAATGCTTTTGTAGAGGAAGATGAAGATGTTGTTGATCATACTGAAACACCAAGATGGATACACTCCTTCGAATTTAGCAGCAAAGTTGCAATTGAACCAAATTCATGTAATATTGTTTAAATACCACGTACTATTTTGTATCATTTGTATCAATTTCTTGTTTCATGTACTCTGTTTTATCATTATAATTTCGTAATGGACATTACAAAATGTTAACCAATTAAACGTAGTTACGGTAGGGTAAAGTTTTTAATCGTCATAAATAGTCGATAGTGTTATCCTTTATCTTAAGCTAGGAATTATCCCGTTAAGTCATTGTTAGATTCAAAGATCCGCAAATTCTCCTTCACCATCCAATGCCTTGTTTGCCTGCTACGAGTTTTGTTAAAATCATCCTCTAAAAAATGCAACGTCTAATAGTCGCGTTAACCTTCCTATTACCTACGATATGGGCAGGAGTGTTATTCAATCATCCCTGTGGTAAGCATTCAAGAATAACTCACACACTCAAAACCTTTATATTGCTCATCCAGGGGTTCATGAAGAAGTTCCTCGTCAATTCGTTCAAGTTCGTGCCACACCCGACCCATGTCAAGGCGACGGCTGCACGGCGCCTGTGGGAACGCTGAAAACAATAGAAGCGGACTTCAGCCTCATCATTGGAACCACCGGTGTCCGGTTTCGAGTGGACAGAGGATTCGATCTCGTTGCAGAAGGCGATATTGATTTTAACGTTGTTCCAGGACAATTCTACTCCCTCATTTTTTACTACAATCCTCCCCTCGACCACCTCGGCTCAGGGAGGTACTACATATCCCTTTATGACAGGTTTCTGGATAGTAATTGGGTATGTTCAAGAATTTACATGAATGTCACCAGTCCACCTTGAATAGCTTTATGTGAATAAATCATAATGATATTAATGATCTTGTCAAACCCGAGGTAATAATAAACCTTGCAGCATTTCAAATGCTTTGTATGTTTTGTTGTACCTTGTACCTCAAGAATACTGCGACACGTCCATTTATAGTAGCTTTAAATTGAGTGGTTTAGTTGCCTGTTTGACCCCTGCAGTTGGGGTGAGGTTGCCTACGAAAGTCCAGTTTAACCGACTGTCTCACGTTACCCCACGTACAATTAGATATGCTAAGCAAGCATAATAATTTTCTCTCTGCGCTACGGAGCTTTGAAGGAGGGTTGACCTTGCCCCCTCCTGCAAAAGTGTCCCCTTGGAAAAGTGTGTCTGCGATAAGTGTCTTCTTTAATGTAGGCTACTACATTCTTTTTGTCCCATTTAAAATTATTAATGGAAATTCTCAAGTGAAGACTAAAATCCATAAACTGTCCCGATCAAGATGTCAGCAAGTATTGTGTGCCATTGTGAATGTGTTAGTTATGTTCAATTATATAAGCGAGGCTAGGGGATTTCCTATTGAGTTGTTGCAACGTGAAGGCTCCGTCCATCCAGGACACTATTTTGAGTTCTTTTCCCTGTGGATAGACATCTTGTACAGGGGTAGCATTGCCAAATGCTACTGGTTCCATGGGGACAAGATTGATCGACTGATTCAGTTTCTGGATGTCAATGGCCACTTGGATATATTGAAAACTGGAGTACTGGTAAGTAGTTCCTCATCATTCGAAGTATCTCTTCAATAAGGCGAATCCTTTGACTGTAGATATTCAACAAGGGCTTTAACTCTGGATTTACGCTTGGCCTCGTGGTTCTTGCCGTAATTTGCTACATCGGTCCTGGTTTGGCATACGGCGACTGGGAAAGCCTGTTTTTGGATAGCTTTAAAGAGGCGAGGTTCAATTTTTTTCTTAGTTCAAGAGGCAATTCCACCAGCAATACCAGCTTTGAGGATTATGATACATTGGAAGTCGCTCTTGGCAGTGTCGTGCTCGGAGGAAAGGTTTTCTCATACCTTGTCGTGTTTTATGTCGAAGGCTACTTCCTTCTCCATTGCCTTCTGGTCTTCCAGGCTGTACGCAATTTTGTTGGTTTGCTACGTGCCGATATGCTGACGAACTCTAAAGATGACTCTGACAACCAAACCATTTTTATCATTGCCAATCAGACTAAACAACGTAAAATTGACACAGGAGTTATCTACCAGAACTATGCAGCTTTAAAAAAGTTGTGCCTCCTTGTCAATGAATGCATGGGTGAAAGTCTGTTGTCCAATGTAACCGTCAGTATGTTTTACTACTCCGTCCAAATGAATGCCGTTTTCATAGCCACCAATATCTTTGAGTGTGTTAAAATCCTGACCTTCACCACCCTATCCATGGTGACTTGGGGTCTCGCAGGGATTGCTTGTAATCAAATGAAAGTCATGACGGAGTGGGTATCCAGCGTCTACGATAGAAGAGAAGTGTCAAGGCGTGAAAGGGACAAGTTGGAATCACTTAGACAGGAAATGACTGCAGATGTGGTTGCGATTAGCTGTCACATCTTTACACTCAACTTTACTGCCATTTTTAATGTAAGTGCAAGTAACTCTTTATAGATTTCGACGCTACTGAAATTATTTTCAGATTTTGGGTGCAATGTTCACCTACTTCATAATCTTCACTACAGCCAAACGTGCAGTGAAGGCAACCACATGAAGCTGGGAAGAAAAGCCAAACGGAGGCAGGATGAGACATTCGTACCAATACTCGTTTCTGTTGTTCGTCAAGCAGCTTGACATGACAGGCTTGCCGTATAAATATACGTTACGTCAAAATTGTTTTCAAGAAAAGAAGCAGTAAAAATACAAATTAGACAGCTTAAATCATCCTAATTGCTCATGCATGCATTGAAGGAATAAAGGCGAAAGCAACATCTACAAGATAGAATGCGACGAAGTAAATATTGTAATCTGGTCGTCAATACAACAAGGCTTTCTGAATTCCCAAAGAAACGATGAATACAATAAAATACTTGATACTTTCTCTCGGAAATGTGGGTGTGCTGGTTGGAGGTAAAGTGTCAATCAAAAAGATAAGCAAAGTCTAAAGGTAATTGTATTATTTTCTGTCTCCTACAGCATTCCCATCAACGAACTTTGCTAGTTCCTCCATGTCCTCTGACTCCAGTGGTACTAGGTCTGCAAACATGGTTGGAACTGTACCCGGAGGAGGAACAGGAGGTGGTACGGTGGTATATACCTCAAGGGGTAACCAAGGTGCGTTTTTCTATCCAAAGACAACTTTTGTTTTACAAGGAAACATTGCTTTAGGCTATGGAAACGGCGGATATGTCTCAGGGATTTTTGGCAGTAGTAACCCATCAGGAGGGGGCCAGTACACAGTTGTGGGACCCCCTGGAACTAAAGTTTACACTCAAAGCATTCCTCCTTCAAGGCCAGCGTCGGTGGGCTATGGGGATTATGGTTATTCCGGTTACGGCTATGGATACTCGCCCCCAGCATCGGCCGTGGCTTATGCAGGGCCATCGTACTATGGTGGTGGAGCGGGTGCATCCTCATACGCGTCTGCTGGAGGTTTCGGAGGTGGAAGTTATGCTGGGTCAGGTTTTCCTGATTACATGGGGTAACATGAGATGTGTCATCAGTAATTAATGTTACGGACCTCTTCTTATCTAATGTCAATAAACGTTTTGAAAAACGATCATAATCGTATTCGGTGTGTAAACCTCGACGAGTTGCATGCTTTTTGTAATTTTTTTTCACAATGGAGAAAATGCATTCTCAGATTTAAGACAGTGAAGTCATACCCGCACGTAAAGAGGTCACATAATGTTCGGTAGTTTCAGGAGAGTCATTAGATCTTTCCAAAGATTAAGGTAGTTCCGATAACTAATTGCATTCATGAATTCATGGTGGCCAGAACGAAGGAGTTCAATGCGCATTTCAATGAATGATGAGGATGACGATGATGGAGTTGTTTGCATTCAAATGCAGGAATTATGCTTACTTTCCGAATTCAGTTTAAATGGAAATTCGTACTTCGTAACCTTGGCATTGACCATAAAATTCTCCATATATTAACTTCCCGACTATACGCAACCAGGATCTATCTATGCAGTTCTGAACCAATTGCCAAAGTCTCGAGTTCCAAAATCAAATTGAAATGCAGTGCGTCCGAATTTCTCACGTCCTCCTACTTCTGTCCGCCCTTTCCCTTGTACTGTCACCAACTTGTGGTAAGCATGAAAGATTACAAACGACTTAAGCTAAACGTCGTCCTTTCAGGTGCACCCTCTCCACAAAGTTCTGCCGCAGCCGCTGCAGCTGCAGCAGCCGGTGGGGGTGGTGGTGGGAGTGCCTCATCAGCTTCTTCTGCAGCTGCTTCAGGTGGAAATGGTTTCGGTGGAGGTTCATCTGCGGCCTCATCTGCTGCTGCTGCAGCCTCCAATGGCAACAATGGTTGGGGAGGAGGGAGACCTTGGGGTGGCGGTGGAGGCGGCGGTGGTGGTCCGTGGGGAGGAGGAGGCGGTGGTGGTGGTGGTCCTTGGGGTGGGAGGGGATATGGAGGAGGTGGTTGGGGAAGAAACAATGGGTGGGGTGGAAATAATGGTGGGGGTGGTCCTTGGGGCGGTGGGAGATAACTATGTCCAGAGGCTGAATTTGCAAATCAATTAATAAAAAAATGGGGTCTTTCTCCTATACGAATGTGCACATCTCATATTCATGCTCGGTTTTTTTGCCCCATGAAATTTCCCATTCACCATAACCATTACGTCTTTCGTAACTTTAATTTTCCGATGAGAGAATTTCTTGTCAAGATTTCGAAACAGCGTATAACTTGTTGATTTCCTTCTTACCGTTTCAGAGAAGGAAATTAACTGGGACAGTGCAATCTGTACCCATTCGAGTCACTGTCGTCATCAAGAATTTCGTAATCTTTTGGCTTCATCAGATTCAAATGAAATGAAACATGAGACAAAAGTTTGGTACATAATTTGCTAATTTGCATGAACGAAGGGTTAATTTGCAGCGAATCCAGGCCAAGCAAGTACTTGTCCAAATATTTGAGCATTAAAACGGTGTGAACGAAATGTACTCGGTCACTCCCTGCACTGCACTGCCACACAGTCATATTAAAATCATTCGGTGGGTTTGAGTAAGTTGGAGTTATATGGATTTACATAACTT
>JAQIWU010001259.1:0-17735 GCA_034696445.1 Isotomiella minor
TGCCAAATAGGACATGAGCAAGTCAAGCCAATGCCAAACATCCTCTCGAATCCAAAAATAAGTTGGTTCTTCCTGCAGTTGTCTATGCAACTGGGTGCAATGGAAATAAAAATTGCAAATAATGAGATCCTTGTTCCCCTGATGAGGATCTTCTGAGACAGACTTGGAAGTAAAATCTACTTTACATTGGCTTTTGTCTTGCTGCACAAAACCATGAAATTCACGAACTTTCTTAAAATATCAAGCTCATACATCAGATAAAACTCCAAACGCTTCCAGAGGAACGTGCATTTGCAAAATTAACCGCTTCACTGATTATTAAGTAGAAGACTTAAAACAATGAGCTGACATAACAACGCGTGATGTTGACAGAAAAACTAATCATCTCGAATTATCTATTTTTGGTTTTGAAATAAAAAGTGAAAGGAAGGAAGAAGAAGAACAAACGATTGTCTTTCACATCACAATTGCAAACAAGCCTGTCTGTCGGAGACGCTAAAAAGCACCCATCTATTATTTCTTCTTCTTCTTCCCTTGTGTAAAAACCGACATTAGGAAAAAAGAGACAAACGAATCAGATATAATGTCTTCTTCAGAGATGTTGTGTTGGGTGCGGGTGACAGGAATTTTACAAGGGCGGATTTATAGAATTCTGTGCAGTCAGTTTTCCAAAATAAAAGTAGATTCAGATTTGACTCCGCACGTTGACATCGTCATCTACGATCTACGTTGATATATCCAAGACATTATCCTTCGTATAATAATTGAATGAAAAATTTAGCAAAGTCGTGGGACGTCAACATGTTTAGACTAATGCGGAATCGGTTGTTAGGAACAAGAATGTAAGTAAATCCGAAAGCGGGTGCCAAATTCCCCGCGACTTCATTTCCGTTCCGTCTCGACAACTCGCTTTCATTCCATACATCCATCTATCCGTTCATTCATTCATTTTTTACTCGGGAATAAAAAAATTTACAATTTCACGGTGGAAAGCGACGAGACTGACTGCAAACAAATCTGCACATGGAACATGTCATTATTCAATACTAAAGCACTAAATGACAGAAATAAAAGCATCAACGCGCGACGTTGTTTGTTGTGGTTTCCTTCAGTCGGATGCGTGGCCGCTGTGAACTTTTACTTTCACTTTTGTAAATAAAATTATTTGTCACGTCACACATGAAGAAGATTAAATTTCGGACTGGGCATTTAAGAACGTTCGAGGCCATAACCATTACAATTCTACGTGGGTAATTGTGAATGTGCTTTGGATTTGGAGAAAATAAAAAAACTCCAACGCATTTTCCATTAGTCACGTCAGGCAAACAAGGTCCTTCTTGTCTGTCAGTCAGTTTACTCCGACTTCGACTTAATTTGGTTTTGACTGACTTTCACAATTTACAATTTACCCTGCTATTCATCCAACCTACTTCAAACTTGAGAATGGGATGCACATGCACTAAGTTGATGCATTTTAGCATTCATCCTAAAGTCATCTTTTTTATGCATTTGCCCAAACTTTTGGCTACAGAATGTTATTAACGAGGTGGTGGCTTGAGCTGAATTTGATTTTAATGAGATGATGTAGAATTGAATTATTGTTATTTATTGTTGTTATGAAGGATGAGACGAAATGAAATGGAATGGAAGAGAGGAGTGGGTGAGCGTATATCAATTTAAAACTTTCTCAGAGAAGCTTGGTCCAAGATGTGATGAGACTGACATGAATGAGTGACTGGATACTTTTCCATTATTCCATTCATCGTTAGTTAACTCTTTCTTAATGAAATTGCCTATTCACACAATAATTCAGTTTTTTTCTGGAGAAATTAACTTGAATTCTTCCAAACTAACTCAGCAGAACCTGAAATGAAAAAGGCGAGATGTGGGTGCGTGATTTTTGGTTGGTTGTCTTGAGAAATATTTAAGACTTGACTTGACTAAGTAGGTGATGCCATAATCGCGAATAAAGATAGTCAGAATTTTAATGATGCTTATGCCAGGACATGACAGACAAGACGAGCAGATTCCATGCAAATTATTATTTTTGTTCCTGACTTTCAAACTGATGATTTCTTCCCCACTTCCCCATTCCTCCTGTCGGCTCTGTCAATCTACCTGTTCCCTCTGGATTCTATTCAATTCTCACATTCTATACAATTTTTTACAAGTCTGTGACCCCACTTTCACCAACGATGCCTGGATCATGTTATTGTGAAAAGGCAGATTTAGGTTATCATAATCATTCACACCTCGTGCCAGCAACTCATCTTTCTCTAAAACCGATTATGAACTGGGTTAAGCTTGGTTTGTTTTAAACTTTAAAAAACTCCAGAGCTATAATCGTCGTAATATTCTTTACAAAAAGTGGAGGAAAGCAAGTTTCTCTCAGGTATATGAATATGACGTGTTGTAATAAAGATGTCTAATTTTATCTTTACACACTATCTCCCTCTTTTCCACTCCTTTCCCTTCCCACTCCTCATCAAAACAACTTTCAATTTAATACCATTTCCCATTTTATTTGAGAGTCTGTTAGCTTTGGGTTGCATACTGTTTAATGTGATGATATTATGAGATATTAGCACTTCTTTTTCTTCAATAACATAATTTTACCCCACGCCACCCGCTCATCCACAGTCATGAATGCAATAATGCATGGTAAAAAACTTTTCATGCCTGGAAGTTTTAGGGAATTACTCAACTATTGGATTGAAATTGAGAATTTATACATGAAGTCGATGCTATCTCAATAATCGTGAGTCATCATCAACACATCACCAGCTTTCTCAATTTCCCATTAATTCAAACTTTATTTATTCATTATCGTCTTGTTATTACACTTCAACCAAACCAGGTTTCAACAACCAACATTTCTTTCCTTCCCACTTTTTTCTATTCAAGAAAAAAACAAGAATATTAAGCCAATAAAAGTTCTCACTTACCTATGCGAATAGACGGTGGCAGTTGTCCCTGAACTTTCACCCGGACGAAGAGTAAGAGTAGAAGGCAGAGGTAATTCCTCGAGGTCCCCATGGCAAAAACTTATATCTTGACTTTAATTGAATGTCGTCAATTGAATTGTGTCAACACATTTTTTGCAGTTTCTCTGTCTCCTCGGCAGCGGTTAAGAGAATCTATGAACAAAAAGAAAGTTTCAATCAATTCCTATATTACAGCCAAGGTTTTGTTCAGTTTCATAAATTAAATCGGTTGCTCGTTCTCCAGAGACTTTTCTATATTCTATCATGTCATGTTCCATAATAAATCTCGACTGTCGACTGATGGACAAGCTCTGACTTTTTTTTAGAAGAAAGTTATACCTAAATGCTTCTCTATACAATGCCACGCCAACAACAACAGTACTGTCGCTATTATTGTTCTTCCAGACTCATTTGCATAGCCAAACTTATTGGACAAAGCAAAGCGCTGCTTGTCCACTTGTCTTAAAAAATCACTGACAAAGTGAAACAAAATATTATTAAAGGTGAAATGAAACAAAGAGTCATGTTGCCTCGTATACTGGAATTTGTCTGTTGGAATAAAAATAACTTGGCATTTATCTTCAACTCGAGAGTCGTATTCACACAGAATATTAATTGCAGGTCCTAAGTCTTTCTGCTTGTTCGCTTCATGAGATTGACAAGAATTGCGTTTGAAGACCCTGGGCAGGCCTTGGCCTTCGCACCTTACATCTATCATTCTGTTGAATCAAATCAACGATTTTAGGTCTCTCCCTAGAAAGTGTCAAACTCGGTCGGACCTTGAGATACAACACAACGTGGAAGGAGCATCAAATGTCTATCTAGGAATTCAATTTTCCAAAAACTGAAATCTTCATGAACTTACTTGAGTCCTTCTATAACTTTCGTGAGATAAAATCAGTTTACTTTCTTCCTCCTTTTTAACTGATACCAGGCAAAAACGCCATGACGATGATTGTATTAAATATCCACCTACTTGTAGCTGTAACAACGCTATCACGAATCAATCGAGAAAAGTAACACAATGGAAAATAGAAAAGAAAGGTGGGATCGGATCGAAATCAAGGATCGTTTACGCTTTGTTACACACACACACGTACTCTTGGATTCAGAAGAGAGAGGGTGTATCATGAAATGAATCGATGGATAGATGGACGGATGGGTGAACAATTTATTACGGAATCTTTAACTCTTTCTTCCTTTTTTAATAGTGAAGATGATGATCATCTTAATAATTCCACTCCAAGTCCAGAGTATCAGTATCATCATCCATTTCATTATGGACTTCAGAGAGAAAGAAGGGTCCGAGAGAAGAATTACTGGACCGCAGTTGAGGAGACTTGACTTGCTATTTATCACTTACACCCTCCCTCTCATGCTTACCAAATTAAAGATTGGAAAAGACGTATCTTCCTATTCTGTATTCTACGTTATTTTGTGTCGAGTCATCCATCTTATCACTTATTCTCCATCAAAAAATCAAACCCAGTTTTTCTCCTTGTATACTTCAAAATTAGTTAGTTAGTCTTAGGTATCTATTCTTGAAATGGAGTGCTCTTTGCCTGATTCTGATCCCACAGGAACTCTCAAAAAATTGTATTGTAACTGATGAGTAGAAAATTAAACAATTGACAAGCTATTGGGTGTAAAATTTCATTAATTTAATGGCATGATGTCTCCATACAAACTTTTCCAACAGTCATCTATGATGCGGAGAAAATTCCCTTTTTATGGTCATATGAAATCCATAGAATGAACGTGATCCAAAGCTTTATTACGTACCCTCCTCAAGTCTTACCGGAATGAGTATCTCCTTTTGCAATTTCGATCTCTTAAAACATGAAAATGTCGATGAAACTGGGAAATCTAAAAGGGCACAATAATTTTGTCTCTTAAAACATTATTTTTCACCAGTCACTGAACTCATTTAAATACCACCATCACACTGTCTCCACCAAACCAACACTAGACGTAAATGAGCAAACTCTTCTCTTTAATTCAATCGGGTCTGCACTTTACATTAAGAAAGTCAGGATTGCAAAGGAAATAAATGTCAACTGGATTTTTACTACACGGTGTAAAATAAAACACACTGTTTCCCAATTTCCCCCTTCCTTTTTTAGCTCTCTTGAGTGTACTAATAAAATGGGACCACACAAAACCAACTCCAGACTCTTCGTCCTTTCCTCTGGCTCTTTCAAAATTTAATTGCTAATTTTATGATGCAATTAAAAGCGTTGTAGAAATTAGTCGTCTTGAGTGTGAGGGTGTACACGCATAAACCAAATTGATTTTAGGGAAGTGAGTAAGAAAAAAATGTAGGATAAGATAAACCTTGTTAAGAAGAGGCAAAGTGAGACAGGTAAAAGAAGCCTGGAACTTCACTCCTGGTTGAGATGAGACGGCTTTTAGATGTTGCTCCTCCAGTCGAAAGTTTCACTCTGACCAAAGTCGATGATGCAGAGAGATGCTTTATGTTGTTTGTATGCTGCTTTCCCTGCAGTAGTTTCATGAACGGGCTTCATGAGAGAATGTGTGCATTTTCATTCAGGTACGAAGACGAACGATAGGATACTGAATTGGGTGACGCGACGCACTGAACAACGTTCAATTCGATTTCAGAAATTCTTAGCAGAAAAGTTTCCTAGTTTATCGAATAAGTGTAATTAGGAAACGTAGTTAACTTACTTAGCTAATTCTTTGATAAACAAAACGCTTTAGCCAAAGCTGCCAGGCTGGTAGCAAACACTTAAGCTAATCGCATCCAGATTATCATGCTTCCAAAGTGTTATAAAAGTATGTGCGTAAGTAAATCTATATGAAAATGAAAGTGGTGCAATATTTGCACCACTTCAATCAACACTCTTCTTTCTTGCATCGCATCGACTGAGGAAAATGATGTATTTAAAATGAGCTGTTTTAATTTTTTGCAAAAGTAAAGTAAAATGTCTCAGACAGACATTCATGCGTCCATTAAGATGCCTCTGTGACGATGAACACATGATGCATTTCAGAAGTTTAAAGCTGACACTTCTGAAAAGGATTAAAATTTTTCGGAGGCCACCACCACACTCCTGCACCATCGACGTGACCGTGTCTCATGCATGAAGAGAAGATGGAAATGGAGAAAGATTTTTTAAAAAATGCATTGAAAAGGAAGATACACTGCACATGCAAGTTGTTGTAAGACAAGACAGAGTGCAATCCAATGAATAATTGAGTCCCATTAGCATTTAAGTACGGGCATAAAAAAAGATGAATGGATGCGTAATGCAGGTTTATTTATTGCTGCATATAAACATTTGACAAGGGTGAACAAGTGCAGAATTCATAACACATCTTTGTGTGTGTGTAAAGCATGGGCATTTTCAAGCTTGATTGGTTCGTGTGGGTGGTACAAAACTCCTTTGATATGTAAACGTTTATAGATGCAAGGGTCTTCAATAATAAACTGATTTAATTCACTGTTTTTAGATTCCAGAGTCAAATATTTATCCGGTTTTAAATGCATCATGCATCCATCCAATCGGAAATTAATAGTTCTTAAAGGAAACCTGAGGAATATTATGGCAGATCTCAGTTTTCTGTAGACAACTTCCTTATTCCACGTTTAATGCATTCCCCCGTCCTCTTATTAATCATGCTCTGACTGACTTTGCAAATCCGCTTTATTTTTACGGTTGTATCGTCATAAATATACTTCCTGCTTCAACGTCTTAAATATTACATAATCCTCCTCACAATCAGACATACGCGTTCGTTCGTCGAATGAACACGGCTTCCCAAAAATGGTTGTCTAAAGACACTGATTAGGGTGCATGTTACAAACAAGATGGGAGTTTTCAAAAAAAACGATGAAGTTGCAATTAATCCGCCACCTGCCAGGCAAGCTTGTGATTCTTATCCAATTGCCTACTTTACTTGCATTTTTTCATCTCCATTTCTGGACACCAAATTAAAATTATGTCATGCAAGTTCATGCTGCTTCGATTGCTTTCTTTCAGAATGAAGACAATAAGATCTTTCAATAGCGGCTATTGTACTTACTTACTTAAACTGCATGATTTTCAAATTTCCTCCATGAACATCTGCAGAATCTATTCTCCTTTCATACTTTATGACATACTTTTAATTAATTTTTTTATTAGTTGACACAACTCTGTTCGGTATAATAATAATGGGAAATTCCTCAAGTTCTTTGTGACCTTTTGTACACCTCGAGTCTCTTCATTATCAACTCAAAAAATGTTTCTTTTATCTCGGTGATTTTTTTGTCATAATTGCAAACAATATAATGAAGCACCAGATTCTCTTATATAAAACCGCATGCAAACTGTTTGAAGAAGGAAGATGAGACATGTAATTTTGTGTTTTGTGGTGTTGTAAATCTGTCAAAAAAGATTCAAAATTTTTTACAGCTTTCTTTTCACTCTTTTCTTCTGTGAGCAACAAAGAAATTCACTCCAGCCTTTTTTTTACTTGTCTTGTCTTAATTGCAAAGCTACATGAACAAGATGCACTTTTTAAGAATTAAGTGAAGAAGATGCATAATAATATTTGCCTTACACTTGTCTGTCAACGAAGTGAATGGAGAAACTTTTACTTTTTACTGCGAATTTGTCATAAAAATTCCGTTGATTGCGAGTACGTGGTTTTCCATGCATAAAATCGGATTATAATTTTGAGGCACTTTACACTTTGACTTGTTTGCAGCAGGAGCGAGGATCTTTAAAATAAAATTACTTTCTTTCTCTGTTCATCATCTGGCATGTGTCATCCTTTTCCTTTCATTAACAAGTTTTCTTGGGCAGGCAGATGAATTTTTAGTCGTAAAATGTGCATTCGTTCGTTACATTTCTTTCAAAGGTTGAGGTTATAAAATTTGCTTGGGATGATATGATAATGCATCTCATCCTTGATGCAAGAATGCACTATGCACTTCAGGCCCAGCCCAAACTACAGAGAAACTAATAAAAATACCAAGACTTTTAGAGAGATTGGAGATGTCGACTGCGGATTTGGGGCAAGCTGACATCATTTGAAAGAAGAACAACTGACCATTTCTGATTGGAAAAGTAATTTTTCACTTTGACTATATTTGCATAATGCTTGTGTTTTTGAACAATGGGTATTTTTGGACAAGAGACAAGCACAAATGCATGCATTATGTCATCGTATCTGCCAGCGAATCTATGCATAAACAAAGACTGCTTGGGGCCGGGTCAGGCTGGAAAGACTGACAGACTGACTCTCTTCTTCCTTCCTTCCTCTTCACCTGTTTCAATTGAACACTTTTTTTTACCTCTTCGACTGACTCTCATAACTCACCTAATTTTGACCTTGATCCGAGGAGGGAGATTAAATTATTACGTAATATTTCTTCCTCTTTTTTATAACTTCAGAGTCAAGACAGGTCAGAGGAGACCAATGTGTGTGGCATTGTTATTGAAGGTAGGTTGTCGGTGTCCGTGTTCTTAATTCTAATTTACTGTTGTGAGAGGTGCATTACTTTCTTTTCTTCAAGACCCTTCCTTCCTTCCTCCAATTCACTCTTTTCCTGAGGTGAGGAGGAGCGATTATTAGAGATTAGATGGGACAAGATAATTGAGGACCTTTTGCTTGCTTTTTTGGGATTATTATTATAAATTTTATACGCAGACAACAACGATCAAATCTCTGGTAAATCATCGCCATAAATAATTCCAGTCAGTCAGGGTGAAAAAAATCGGAGGGATGAATGAGAATTGAACACTTTGGACCTGGAAAAAATAGTAGAAGGAATTCCGGTCATGGATATAGCAAGGTAAGATCTCAGATTTTTGACTGTGACAGACATTATTGATGTTATTATCTTTGCAACCAGGGACCTGGACTTGAACTTGACCGAATGGATGTCTACATACAATGTCAATTGGGCGCATGCGAAAGCGGCTGACTTCAGCAGGGATGATGTCCCTTCTCCTGCCAAGGACGTCTCATCGGAGGTGGCCCAGGAGGAGGCGGAGCCATGTGAGCCGGCAATCAAGAAAGCGAAGGTGAACTATTCAGGGATGACTTGTGTCGTTTGCGGAGACACTGCCTTTGGTATATATTATTGTGCAATAAGTAAGTGGACCAAATAAATGATAGTCTATTTATAGGACTACGCTGCGGAGCCATCGTCTGTGAAGCGTGTATAGTATTCTTCAGAAGGGCAAAAAGTATTGAGATGAGACTGTGTAGGACAAAGGGACAATGTGAAGTGACTTATGGAACAAGGAACCGATGCTCACCTTGTCGATTGCAAAAGTGCCTCTCGATGGGGATGAAGTGGACGGGTGAGCACTATACTAGAGCATTTGTCAACTGTTATTTTTATTTTATTTGATGTCCTTAGTTGTTCACCCGCGACGTCGTTGGGCACTACCACAATTGAAAAAATTGTCAAATACTCGAGGTCTACTTGGTTCAGAGTATAGCAGAGGGTTCGGGGTTCGAGGACCAGCCACAGAGCCCGGTGTCATCGTCAACCATAGCTGTGCCGTTCAAGGCATGGGTGCAATAACTAAAGACAACACTAGCAAGGCGGCGTCAAATGTAACTTTGAACAATTGAAATGTGGGTCTTTGGTTTATAGATGCATATGTAGGTCGCAGCCGTGGGCAATCAACCAGTAGTGCCTGAAAAATGGAAGTCATTTCCATTGAAGAGTCGTTTTCCCCTGCCACCAGATGGTGTCGTTGACATGGCGTATGTCACCGAATCCGCTACGCGTCTTCTGTTTCTTTCTATTTATCGCTCGAGAACACTTCCAGCGTTTCAAAGCTTAAGGTTAGCAAACATTATAGTGGTTCAATCTTATTCATGTATGTTTTGTACCTTTGTAGATCTGAACAATTGAAAATTCATCTAATGAAATCAGCATGGACGGATCTATTTACACTTGGTTTATGCCAGCGTCAAGATATTCTTCCCTTAAAGTCTGTCATGTTCGCTGTTATTGATCGTTTGCACCTTGCCCCAAGTACAGGGGCCTTATTGATTGCATATGCAACGAAGTGGGCAATCATAGTGATGGTAGCAGGAAATCTCAAGTTGACAGACACTGAGTACGCTATCCTCAAAGCGATTGTTTTATTCCGTCCTGGTGAGTAGTTTCATGTTCATGATATCATGAGTTAATTGGGATGCGGTGATTTCATTATTTTTGTAGGAAGTGTCCCTGATGGTGATTTCGCAGATGATTTAGCCAAAATCAAGGATCTCCAGAAATCCGCACTTCGTCAAATGGAAGAGTGCATAGGAAACAGAATTAAAGGAGAAAGCAAAAGAGGAGGTCGACTAAGCCGTATGCTTTTACTAGTCCTTCAACTGAAGTGAGATTTATTTTTCTTCAATCTTCTGAGCATTATTGTGCAAGCTAATAACGACGTGTCTTTTGTAATAGGACCATAACTTCGACCATGTTGGAGGATATATTTTTCAGAAACTGCATAGAGCCGACTACGTCCATTGAGAGCTTGATTCCATTTATTATGAAAGTCAATGCAAACTTGTCGATTTCTGGTCAAAAGTAGGAACAAATATTATTATGTGATTCAGATTCATACCGGTTTTACAAATGTATCAAGAATTTCCTAACAAAGTCGTAAAGGGGCTATAATTTTATTTTCTTAGTACCTTTCCTATTGTGATAGATGATGTTGGAGTGTAATTCAGAGCAGTTTAAAATAAACCAAAGATGTCCTTGACTGGGGACGCTGTCCTATTCAGAATCATTCAATATTCGCTTTCTTAACACCAGTAGAAATGAAACTTAACACTCACATGAGAGATGGAAGATAATAAGGTGTACCAAGAAAGGGTAAAAACATGCCTGGATAACAGAGCATTTCACACCATCCCTTCATGAAAGGAGATCTTGTCTCTGAAACATTAGATTAGATATGACATATGTCAAGTCAAGAAAAGTTGACGAGTCACCACCACTAAAGTCCAGTTTTCATCCCACTGATTAATGTCAACAGCTATAGAATCTCACCCTATCATCTTCATCTCTACTCTTCCACAGGACTTACAGGAATTCTCTTGTAACATTAGATTTTTTGGAGTTGCACTTCCACCCTGACCTTTCCTCCTCTCAAGTTACATATTATTTTCGACGAGGTCGAGGTAGATTGGTAAGTAATGTCAATGTCAACACAAAAAGAGGTACTATTCTCTAAACGCAAGCGTTTAGCAGGTTGGAAAGCGACGGGGCACGTTGAGACCAGCGTTTTTAGCCTTTCTAAGATTGTCATTCAATTCTTTTGCCATGTGCCAAGCCCATATTTATGCAAATGCTCTGGAGAGAATTCAGAATGTCATCGAAATGACTCGGCTCCTCAAGTCTTCTTAAAGAAAAAGTGAATTTGTGCAGCAGGAATCACTGACTTGACAATGCACATTGTCAAAAATAAAAAGCATAAAGCACACCACCGTCATGTCATGTTATCTGTCACAAGACAGCCACAATCAACTCATCATCAGTGTCATCCATCATCCTCCCATTGTTGCATGTGCATGAAAATGGTGATTTTTTCTGCCCTCCTCATCGAATCGTCTTCGATTTTTATTTTTATCGATTAAGAGATGCTGAATTTATTCCGTTGAGAAATACACTTTCAATTTGATTGATCGCACTTTTTCCTTAATGCATAGTTTTGCTCAGAGATAGACGCACAGCACAGCGGGATTTGTACAACAAAAAAGAAAGAAATATGCAGCGAGCAGACATTTGTCAATTCACAGTCTTTATTCACAGAATTAGAAAAAAAGTCAGCTATGTAGCTTGGATGATGGGAAACAATTTGAGGTACAAGTGTCCCAATGATTCTACATTATTTAAAATACAAAGTCTTAGTCTCTCTGTAAACATAACGTCCACTTGGCAGAATTCAGGGTTTCGCATAAAAACATTGAAGGATGAGGAGGAAGGGTCGTTAACGAAGATGGTAGGCACTGGGACGTTCAATTTCATGTAATTCCAAACGTCTTTTAACAACCCAAGTACTTCGTGAGCCTTCAACTCTGAAATGACGTCTCCCACGAAGCAGAGAGGAGGTGGAACCAGTTGTCCAGTTTTCATTATGTTTAGTAGTCTAATCGTCCATTCCAACTGTGTCGGTGAGTTTTTGGATGGTGCATCCTGAGAACATAACAATGTCGACATTAAATACATGGCCACCGCAAGGTTTGCTACTTCACCTGACACGAGGTCCAATGTCCCATCAATGTCGCCATCAACGCTCTCAACAAAACCGAACAGTAGCACAAGGAAGGACAATGATGAGCTACGAGTTCCAATAAGTCCCACAAGTATGGATGCTCCTCAAATGTTCTCCTAATCTGCAAATCCCTTTCCACTTGGACCTATACACATAAACAGAGTTGGTTTGATAAAATTGAAATTTGCTCTTCATACACTTTGGCGAAAACAAAGCTTACCTTTGAAAACTCCTCTTCGGGCCAAGGGAGTCCATTGAACATGACATCAGGCGATACAATTTCTACCAACAGGAGGGCTACTTTTCGCATTGCTTCAACTGACACTTCTTGACCCACATTTGGGGGTAGCCTCTCGTGCGAATTTCCGTCACTACTACCATTTTTAGGTACGGCCATACACGCTGTCATTAAAACTCCGATGAACAGTTCGAAGTTGAAGTCTGCTTCTTCATTCTCCGTTATTACAACTTTTGTCAGCGCTGTTAAATTTTTCATTCCGGTCTTGAGCAGTTTTCCAGAGTGAAATGTTGTATTGTATGATCCAGTATAGTTGAGCACACTCCTCTTCCTATTCTCATTCATGAGAGAGACATAAATAGAAAACTTTTCGTGGTCGAACTCATCATCATCATTATCCTCTCCGCGTTCGTCAGGATTGATGAGAAAGTCGTAGTCAAAGGCAGAGTATTTCTGTTTAGAATCGTCCACCACCCTGTTCATAAATAGTTGTCTGCATTCAGGGTACAGGCACCATTGAATTAAACAACGGAGGGCATCATTCTGGATCGCTGCATTTTCTCCCAAGGTGTGCAGCAGTTTAGCCACATTGGCGATGTCTTTAACTTTTCTTGTAGGGTTTCCATTAGATTTTTGCGCTAACGTTTTGAATAGGTATTCCACCAAGTTGCGTCCCAGGGTGAGAAGGATGCCGAATTTGGATAATTTAAGGATGTTTGGAGGAAGTCTTGATAATATTTCAATTACCAAGCCTGCTTCTGCCATCAGGAATCCAGGTTTTCGAACGTCAATGAGTGGGATTAGCGAGGACAAGTTTTCACCAATTACGGAACTGGTTTTGTGTTTTATAGGCAAAGTTTTGTTTTTGTCTCTCTCCGTTTTGATAATTTTCAGTATGTTTGTCCACTGTTGCAGTCGCTCATCGATTTTTCGGTTTAGTGCATCTGAAGACGTAACCGGTGCCTCAAAATCCGACTCTGACTTTACGCCAACTAGTTTTATACTTTGCCCTAGTAGATCAGGATATTTCATTTCGAGCACTGAAATGAGATCTACCATGTGCCATAAGTGCTTGTCATCGTGAGATTCCCTTAAGTAATGGCAGACGGCCTTCACCCCCACGGCTTGTCCATCGTAGAGGGATAGGATTTTAACAAACTGCTTTGCTGAGCGACAAATCTGGCTATCCTCATCAGTGAGGAACTCGATTATGATATGGGAATGATCTTTCATGGCAGGAAATGCAGGAAAGTTGGACGCCAATCCTTTTCTAGGTGAGTCGGAACCATAAAACATACTCGAAGCTTCGGCGATAAAATGGTCTGAAAAAAATGAAGCAATTTAGGATGAAGTATTTTTCTGTCATGTCATGTGAATGTAAACGCATTAAACTGACTAACCCAGTAATGTTCTCGCATACACATTGATGGGATTAGGCCACTGTTTGGCTCCCTTCATCAGAACTTCAAGGGCTTTTGGACCTTTCGAACTTTTCATTATCAAATGTGTCACCAGTGCTATTGCAGCCACCTCCCTTCCTCCAAAATGAACTTGAATCCACTTTGGAACAATTGACCTCAAACTTGTTAACGTTTCTTCATTGACTAAAAAATAAAAACAGCAAGTAAGCAATTAGAACCAATGGTGTTTAAAAATTAAAAATTACTTCTGGGGATGACAGTATCCATCAGCACATCCAATAAAGGCATAGAATTTGAGCACATTGTCATCACGTATAAAATCATCATTTTGGATTTGTTGTCTGTTAGCCCTTGCTGGAAACGTAACGTAATTGAATAAAGTAAAGTGACCATTTTATGAAAGCCTTAATTAAATGCTGCTTTGCTTACATGAGTCATTTGTTCAAATGTCTGTTGCACTTCCCTTGCATGTCCTCCCACTAAATGTTCCAAAATGGATCGAACGGAATTCAATTTAACACTAGCTATCGGGGAATTCACTGTGAAATGTTGAAATCCTAAAGTCAGTACTTGGGTAACAATGGTTTGTGGATAAGAATTCCCCACGTGTGCCACCACCCAATCGAATCGTGGACTGTGGATGGTACTCGTGTCTATAAGTTTTAAAAAACAGTTAAGGACAAGTATGAAATGCCTTGTTTAGAACAATTACCAATCAATGCCGATATAAAAGTGTCCGTCTTATGATCCTTAGTGGTCACACACCTCGCCGTCAAATCCATCAAGCTCTGAATTGCCTTCGACCCCATCCAAAACCTAATTGTTTCATGGACATTTTGGGCATTGTGAGTAAAGGCAATTTGGTTTGTATAGTCTTTTGACAACTGTCCCAAAAGTTGCAGGGTCCAAAAGGACAGGATGGGGGCCCAAATTTCACCATCGGCTTCCAAATATGACAGCAAACACTCATGAATGTCATCCATCAGCTTCAAATCCTCGTCGGTACAGGAGGATAAGTTGCCCTACAATAACAACCAATTGATTGATAACTCTGCATAGGATAAGTACGTGGATTAATGTGTTTTACCTGCTGCTGAATGATGTACTCCTTGACAAACTGGTCGTAGGTGCTGGACACAAACTCGAACACCGCGTCCCTCGCCACGGGTAAGTGCCTTATCAACCAGAGCCCCAGATGAGTCAAGTCCTGCATGCTTAACTCTTCGGAAGAAGACGAAGGGCTGCTTCTCCCCCCGGCAGAAGACTTTTTAATTTTCCCCTTGATCCCTTTGCTGGAAGACGACGAGTCCTGTTGGTCAAACCCTTTGGACGAATTCCTCCCAAGGAATCTTTGCAACTGGGCATAGATTTCCTCAGGGGAAGAGTTCTTGGGAAATTTTTCTAAAAACGACATTTTATTTTTGAGTTTGTGTCGTCGTCAAATCCTTAAAAAATTCGCAAAACGGCTGGATGCAAGCAATCAGCTGAGATAGATTCGTTCTTCTTGGGAGTTTTTGCCCACGTGGAAAATTAATTTGACAATTTGTTAATTGTACACCGACGACCTCGGCATGGCGGATGTCCCCAGTAGAAGTCAAGGTCAGCCTGGCAAGGGTCCAATTGCAAATTCCAGTGGATATGCTCGAATTAAGCCGGAATTTATTGCAAAATCGGAATCCAATTCGAATAGTCAAGTCCTGGTCGTCTCGGCTTCTTCTTCTGTGATAGCAGCAGGGGGTGAAGTAAATGGGGACAAGGTGACCGTAGATGATAAGCAGGAGCCGGAATTGAAAAGAGCAAAACTATCCGATGACAATGACGAGGGGGAGGGGGATAATTCAAAGGATGGCGATCAGAAGAGAAGGAAAGATAAGCCTCGAGGTATGATTCAATCGTTACAATGAAGCCCTAATTTGATAACCAACTGTTTTTTTGTGCCAGGACAAAATAAGAACAGGCCAAAGCCCCCAAAGTTCTCGAATCAGGAGAAATTGTGCCCTTTCTATTTGGATGGTAGACCAGCGGAAGGGGGAATAAATTGCCGGAGACTTCCAGACTGCTCTTTCTTACACGATGTTGACAGTTATCTATGTAATTACTTTTAATTCAGCATTATGAGGCCTTGAGAATTTGACGAACTGAATTGTTTTTTTGTCTGCTTACAGCCTCAGCAAAGGATAAGGTGGCAGGAGAGTGTTATCTATTCAAGACGTACGGAAAATGTACTCGTGGCCTGACTTGTATCTTCTCCCAGTCTCACATGGACCCTCTGACAAAAACAAACATGGTCAATGAGGACTTATGGAGTGAGATGAAGGGTGTTTATGAATCAACGCACAGGCAATTGCTGGATAAAGAACAGCAGAATCTATTGCGAAAGCGCAAGGTTGACTTTAAAGCCGTGGAGAGGATTTATTCGATGGGATGCAATACATCACCAACCGTTGGGAAGAAAGTGGACAATGACTCACACTTGACGAAGACGGTTGGAGCTATCACCGATGCTGACATTGTCAAATTTAGAGTTTGTGAGGGCAAAAAGGTATTTCAAAGTTTACAGTTTGATTATGAAATCCTCTTATGCAATTGGACTCTTTTAGATTGACTGGAAAGACAAACTGTACCTTTCTCCACTGACCACGGTTGGGAACCTTCCTTTTAGACGCCTGTGTGTGGAAATGGGAGCAGATATTACATGCTCTGAAATGTCTTTGGCCACCTCCCTCCTTCAAGGAAATGCACATGAATTTGCTCTTCATCGCCGACAGTAGGACATTAGACATTCATTTTGTATAAAAAGAAACAAAGGCATAATTGTATTGTTCGTAATTTAGCCCAAGCGAAAAGTTATGGGGAGTCCAGCTTTGTGCGAGCAATGGAAATTTATTGGCAAAAGCAGCTCATGCCTTGTCGGAATGTGGAATTGACTATGATTTTGTTGACTTGAACATGGGCTGTCCTCTCGAGCCTATTTATAAACAAGTAAGAACAATAGAATAGGCATTACCAAAACAGTCCGACGAAAACTTCAATTTTCTTTATATTTTTCAGGGTGCTGGAAGTGGTTTAATGTGTCGAAACAATAAGTTTAACTCTATTGTGAAGGGAATGAGTGCGCTGATGATATCAAAAGATAAAGAGTTTACTGTCAAAATGAGAACAGGGATTAAGTTGGAGAAAAACATTGCTCATTCCTTCATTGACGTTTGCCGGGACAGTGGTGTGTCTGCTGTCACTGTAAGGTTTTCACATTATCTCTTTATGTATTAGGTAATACTGAAAGTAATTGTTCTAATGTATGAAGTTGCATGGAAGGACTAGAGAGCAACGTTACTTGCGTAATGCTGACTGGAATTACATTGGTACTTGTGTAAAATTAGCTCAACCCATGGCATTGTTTGGAAATGGCGATATTATATCCTGGGATGACTACCAACAGAGAAAGCAATTGTCCGGTGCCACTGGTAATTTCTAAATGTAAACGATTGATTGAATTTTTCAGTGTTCAAATACTCCTTTGAATTATAGGAGTGATGATTGGAAGGGGTGCTTTAATAAAACCATGGGTCTTTCAAGAAATTAAAGAGCAACGTCACATAGACCTAGGGTCTTCAGAAAGGTTGGAACTCATTCGAAAGTATGTGAACTATGGCCTAGACCATTGGGGATCGGACATTCAAGGAGTGAGCACAACAAGACGATTTTTGCTGGAGTGGCTATCTTTCTTTCATCGCTATATCCCATTTGGAATTCTGGAAGACCCACCACAAAGGATTAACCAGAGACCTCCAAAATATTTTGGAAGGGACGAGATGGAAACGTTGTTAGCTAGTCCGAATGTCGCCGA